>JAJJKW010000292.1:0-58513 GCA_023805745.1 Isotricha sp. YL-2021b | reverse complement strand
GTATTCCTTTTATAATAAAATAATATATAATTACAAAATTATATAAAATTTAATTAAAAATTTTTCAAAATATTTAATTATGAAAGAATTTTTATTGTTTATCAAAACATTCTCATTTTTAAATTTTCATTATATTCATTTTCAATTATTCAAAATAAATGAATATTCAAAGCATTTTTTTTTTCTCTTTTTTATATTGAATATTCACTTCGAAAATATATTTAATCAAAAAGGAAAAGTTAAAATCTTTAAAAAAACATTAATATAAATCTCAAATTTTTTCAATTACTTATTTAATTATATAAGAATAAAAAAGTTAATTTAATTTAATTTTGTTTTTTTTAAAATATTCATCTATCAAAAGTATATTTAATATATTTTTTGATTTAGTAATTTATTCTTTTATAAGTTGAACATTTTATATATAAATAAATAAATAATATTAATTAATTTTAAATTTTCAATTATTCTTTAATATGATTATATTTAATTTAAATATTATTTTTGATAAATTATTATTTTAATATATATTATATTTTAAAATATTAATTCCATAAGATAAAATTATAGAATATATACTTGTTATATAACTTTCTTATGGGTTAATTAAACTATCTGTAATAATACAAAAAGTTTAATTTATTATAATGAAAATTAGAATATTTATTCAAAGAATAATGAGCAAATGTTTATAATATGATATATTTTAAAATTCTATTAGTAATTGTTTTTTAAAATTTCAAATATTATATATTTATATTGTTTAATAATATTTAAACCTTTTATTGTATTTTTTTATTATTTATATTTATTGATTAAATAATTAATATAACGTTTTTTGATTTTAATATCTTTATAAACATATATCAAATTTGATTTTTTATTTATATTCCAAAAAATAATTTTATAATATTCAATAAAAAATTGAAAAATTACTTTTTTTGATAATTTTATAAATAATACAAACTATTTCTTTAATCACTTTTTTCACTTCTCAAAAATTATTATCAAGTAATTCTTCTTTATGATCAATAAAAATTAATAAATTATTTATTTTTTAATTAATTTCAAACATCTTTTATTATTATTTCTACTATATAATTGGTTTTTATTATTAACACCTGATTATTGATTAATAAATTATCAAATGAATATATATATTTATTTGAATTTTAATATTTTTTAAAATAAATAGCTATTTGTCTTAAAAAAATTATTAAATAAATTAAATTATTAAAGCAATTTAAAAATAAATTTATTTTACCAAATATTATATTAAACCAACAATAATGAAAAAATTAAAAATATTTATTCCCCTTAATTAATCATATTATATTTAATTAAATCATTTTTTAGACTAAATTTACAAAGTGGACATTGATAACTATTTTCCATCCATTTTTTTAATACAATTTTCATGAAAAATATGTTTATTACAAGAAAATAATTTTACAATATCATTTTCTTTAAAATCTTCTAAACAAACAATACAATTTTTTTCTTTAACTACATTAAAAAAATTTTCTTTTCCTATTTCTCTATAATTTAAATTAATCATATAATTAAATATCTTATTTTTTTTATCTTCAGATATTGGATAAGCATTATCTAAAATAATTTTTTTTTGTAATTCTTCTATATCATTAATTAAAGATTTTAATTTAATAATTCCTTCTTTTTTTATTTCACTCATTTTTTCATAAAACTTTATTCCTTCATTAAAAGAATTAATTGGTAAATTTTCATTAAATATAAATTTTCCTTTTTCTGAAATTTTTTTATTCATTTCATTCGTTATTAAAATATATTTTTTTGGATATTCTTTTAATTTATTTATTATTGATATTATATTTTGTGATGAAAAACGAATAACTAAAGATATATTTTCTTTTAATTCTTTTATTATTTCATTTGTGAAATTTAATTTATTTTGTAATTGATGATGTATGATTTTAAATTTTTCAGATTGAAATTTATATACATCTATTTTTCTTTTATATTCATTTTCTAAACATTTAATTTTTTCTAATTCTTCTTTTGAATGAACATTTATATCTACATTTATTGTTTTATTTTCATTTTGAGATTTGTCTATATTATTTTTTGTTAAGGAAGAATATATTCTTTTTATTCCTTTTATTTGAAAATTGTCATTTGAATAATATTTATGACTATTATGATTGTTAATAGTATTTTTTACATCATCAATATTATTATTATTTTCTATATCAATATAACTATTAATTTTATTATTCTCATTTAAATATCTATTTCCACTAATATTATTATTTTCAATTAAATTATAATCATAATTAATGTTATTATTTTCATTCAATTTATTTTTATCATTATCTTCATTATCATTTAAATTTTCTTTAATGATATTTTCACTCATTTTTTCAATTATCATATTATTATTTTCAGTATTCAAATTATTATTATAATTACTAACATTTTTAAAGTAATAATTACTGTTATCCTTACTATCATGAATACTATTATTATTACTTTTTGTATTAATCCTATTACTTTTTAAATATGATAAATTATTATAATAAATATCACTTATATTAAGATTACTTAAATTGTTTACATTATAATTTAAATTAGAATTTGAATAATTATTTTTTGAAAAATGAGATTGAAATCTCAAAGGACTTTTTCTTCTTTTATATTGATATAGTAAATGACTATTATTAATTATTGGTAATCTAGAACTGTTATTAACATTTAAATTTTTTCTTGGTGAATTAGTATTTGAATGAGTATTTTCAATAGTGTCCAAATTAGAATTATTATTTGAATTTGAAATGAAAACTGATTGATTATTCTTCAATATTTTCCTTTTTATAAGAGGAGGCTAAAAAATTGTTAAAAAATATAATTTATTACTATGATAACAGTACTTTTATGAACTCTAAAAGTTTTGGTTTTCAAGGGATCCATAATCAATTATATTAAAAATAATTATATTAAATATAAAACAAATAATTTTCAAAAAATTAAACTATTAATTAAAAAAAATGATAAATCAAGAAGAAGTTATAAATAAAGATAATTTTAAAGCAATAGAAAATATATCAATTTGTCCTTTATGTAATGGGATTATAATAAATCCTTATGTTTGTGAAAAATGCGAAAAATGTTTTTGTAAAGATTGCATTGATAAATATAATAAAGAAAAAGGAAAAAATAAATGTCCATTTAATTGTGAAAAAACTTCTTTTAAAAGATCAATTTTTTTAAATAATTTATTATCTCAATTAAAATTTAAATGTAAGAATGGATGTGATGAAGAAATAGAATATCAAAAAATAATTCCTCATTATAATGAAGAATGTACTAAAATAGATTATAAAAAATTATATTTTGAATTAAAAAAAAAATATGATGAAGTATGTGAATTATTAAAAGATAAAAAAGATATTAATAGTTTTAAAAGTAAATTCCATCCTCATATATTAAGTGTATCTTTTGAAAAAAATATTATGTGGAAATGTGATAGATGTACTAAAGTATTTTTTTTAAATTCTGTTAAAAGATATAGATGTAAAGATTGTGATTTTGATATTTGTGAAGATTGTAAAAAAAAAGAAGAAAATGAAGAAATTAAAAAATAATCATAAATTAAATCAGTTATAATTTAAAAAATAAATAAAAAATTAAATTTAATATAAATTATATTTCAACATAACATGAAAAGAAAAAAAATTAAAATGCTTTTAAAAAAAACAGAAATGATAAAAAATAAAAAAATATTAAATAAAAAACCATAATATATAAATCTTAAGAAATCTAAAAAAAATTTATAAAATAAAACCCAAAAAAAAAATGGGAAAAAAATGTAAAAATACAATATATAAAAACTTAATTTAAAAATTAAATAGCAACTAGAAAACCAGCATTATTAATAAAAGGTTCAAATGTAGGTTATGATTTAACAGAAATAAAAAATGTTCCAACTCCAGATTTAAAAAATATATTAAATTTAATATATTCTTATTTTACAAAACGTTCAAGACAAAAAAAAAAAAATTCAAATTTTAAAGATTTATACCTTAGAGTTCAAAAAGAATTAAAAGAAAGAGAAGCTCCTATTTTTAAACCTGAACCATTACCTGTTTATCATCCTCCTGAAAAACCTACTTCTTTATATGAAGTTTTTATTCCTGAATTTTTTAATGATAAAAAAAATAATAATTCTGACATTTTAAAAATTATTAATGAAGAAGAACAATTAAAAGAAGAAATTGAAAAATTAAAAAAAGAAAAAATGGCTTTAATGTGCGAAATGCTTAATAAAAATAATAATAATGGAAATATTAATAATAATGCTATTAATTCTTGTAATAATAATATTAATAATCATAATAATATTATTAATGGAAATAAAATAGAAGAGAATAAAGAAGATGAAAGAAATTTAGATAAAGAAAAAGATATTAATATAAATAATAATGACATATCTTTTTATAAAATTAATGAACAATTATATGAGGAAAATCCCTTTATTAATCCAATGAAATATCCATTAGATATTAAATTGGAACATGATAAAATTTTTCAAGATGAAAATTATTTTCTTCAAAAATATTAATTTTTTCATCTTTTATATAATTAAATATTAAATAAATATCAAAGGTAGTTTATAAATTTTTTAATCATAAATTAATGAAATCTTCATATTTTTGTCGTTTATTTCTTTTATTATTAATAATCAAAATAGAATATTTATAGTATTTTTTAGTTATATCAAATTTAAATAATTTATAAATATTATAAATAAATTTTAGGGTCATTACATCATAATTAATTTTTTTATTTATTTATTAAATTTAATATAATTAATTGATAAAAAAAATTAATAAAATATTTAATTTTCAATATTTTAATTACTAATTTAAAAATGTCCTTCCTTCAGAATAACAAAACTTTTTTTTACAATATAACCTTTATTTCTTCATTATTATATATATTATATAGAACATTTTTCACATTACCAATATATGATGAAAAATATACAATAACATCTTTAATATTATCATTAGTAGTTCTTTTTGTGGAATATTGGGAATTTTTTGATTATTTCGTGTATTATTATAATATACTTTTACCATCACATGAAAGTCCAAAAATTCCTTCAATGGATATAATAAAAGACCTCCCTGATATAGATATAATAATAGCGACATATAATGAAGAAGAAGAAATATTATTAAATACAATTACTAATTGTAAGAGAATCTCTTATCCAGATAAAAATAAAATTCATATATATATTTGTGATGATGGTCAGAGAAATAATATAAAAAAATTATGTGAAGATAATAATATAAATTATATTACTAGAAATGATAATAAAGATGCTAAAGCTGGAAATTATAATAATGCTTTGAAATATATTAAAAGTCCTTATATTGCTTGTTTTGATGCTGATATGGCTCCAACAAAGGATTTTTTAATAAAATCATTACCTTTTTTTTTTGAAAATAATTCTAAAGAAAAAATAGGTTTTATTCAATTACCTCAAAGTTTTACAAATCCAGATATTTATCAATATAGATTTAATTTATATAATGAAATACCATTTGAACAAGATTACTTTTATCATATTATTCAAATTGCAAAAAATAAAAATAATTCCATTATTTTTTGTGGAACAAATACTTTATTTAATAGAAAATGTTTAGATGAAATAAATGGTTTTGCAAAAGGAACAATAACAGAAGATTTTGCTACAGGAATGTTAATACAATCAAAAGGATATAAATGTATTGCTATAAATAGTATTGAAGCTTATGGAAATAATGCAATAAATTTAACTGATTTTATTAAACAAAGAAGTAGATGGGCAAGAGGATGTATTCAAATATTTAAAAAATATAATATATTATTTATTAAAGGATTAAATTTAAGACAAAAAATTGATTATATTTCTTGTATTTCTTATTGGTTTTTTGGTGTTAGGAGATTTATAAATTATATGACTCCTTTGATTTTTTGTTTATTTAATATTTATACTGCGGATTGTAAATTTTTTACTTATTTATCTATTTTTTTACCACAATATTTAATGAAAAGATATTTAATTGATATTTTAGATAATTATAAACATAGTTCTACTTGGATGAAAATTTATGAAACTATATTAATGCCAATTTTAAGTTTTGAAGCTTTAAAAGAATTATTTGGTTTTTCTCAAACAAAATTTGAAGTAACTCCTAAAATTTCTAATAAAGAAATGCAAATGAGTTATACTAATAAAAAATTATTATTTATGCATTTATTACTTTTTTTTCTAAATTTATTTGGTCTTGCTAAATGTTTATATGAAATTAATGTTGATGATTATGATAATTTAGTTTATTTCGATTCTCCTTATTATATTTCTTTATTTGGGATTATTAGTAATTTATTTTATTTAAGTATTGCTATTATTTTTGATTGTAATTATGAAGATTTTGATTTTAATGATTTTGTTCCAAATAAAAATATGAGTTTTAATAGAAAAAGTGTTTGGAAAATTTTCAAAGGATTTTCTATTGAGGAAAAAGAAAAAGAAAAAAAAACATAGAATAAATATTTTTAATTTTTTTTGGGTTTTTTGTTTTTTTGAATTATTATTTATATTAATTTGATTTTTTTATTTAATACATTTTTAATTTGATTTATTGTTTTTAATAAAAAAGAAAAATTAAATAATAAACATCAATAAATTATTTTAAAGATAATTGATTTTAAATATAATGGACAATATAAGAGATTTTTATAATAATTTAGCAAAGAATGTTTCAAAAAGTTTAAGAATTTATCAAAAGTCAAATTTTGATAAAAAACAATTTAATATTCAAGAATTAGATAATTTATTTAAATTTCTTTCAAATTATAAAGATGAGGAAGTTTTATGTTTTATTTGTTGTACATTAAATTTATATAAGGATTCTATTTTCCATATTTATAATCAAATTGAAGATAAAAATAAAGCAGAATTAATTAAAAAAATTAAAGCAATTTGCTCTCAAAAAAAAGAAATATCTCAAATTTATTGTCAATTAACAAATAATATTTTCAAATCATTATGGGAAAATAAAAAAGAAGAAGATTTTGTTCCTAAACAACAAATTGATGATATGATAAATCAAGATGAGAATAATAAGAATAAAAATATAAATATTATTAATTCAAATGATATGGCCTTTTTAGATAATTTAGTGGATAAAAAAGAAGATAATCATGAAAATAATAATATTGAAAAAAAAAATTTTAAATATTCTCTGAAAAACAAAGACCAAAATGATAATAAAAAAGATTATTACAAAAATAATATGAATGACAATCAAAAAAATTTTTCTAATCAAAATAACAATAAATTAAATATTAAAGTTGAAACTTATTTTCCTAAACAACAGAAAAAATTAGAAAAGAATATAGATAAATGTATCAATGAAATTAAATCAAGAATATCTGTTGCTGATTATTTAAAAGAAAAAATTCAACAGAATCCAAATTTCATAAGTGATAATTTTGAAAAAAAAGAAATATCAGAAGAACATAAAATGAAATTAGTCACTTATTTTTGTATTATTTTCCCTTTTCTTGAATCAAAAAAAAAACATGCTTATAGTGATATTATTGAAAAATTTTTTCCTAAAACTGTTAATTTAAATTCTACATTACTTTTAAACACTCCATTTAATTTCATTAATAGAGTTTTATTAGGGATTTGTAAAAAAGAAGATTATAATATAAATATCTCAGATTTTATTCCTTTTAAAAATATTGTTGACTTTATAGAAAAATATCAGTTCATTTGTATTATTAAAGGTCTAAAAAAAGAAAAATTTACAGATTTATGTTTAAAGATCGCTTTTATATGCTATATAAGTTTAAAATTTTATAATTATGATAATTTTTTTAATGGAGATCATAAAGGGATTTTAAATTTTTATTCTAGTTTATTTTTTATAAAAAAATTTTATACAAAAGTTTATTCTTCTCAATTAAATGAAAATAATTATATCAAATATAATAAAGAGAAAAATGAATTCTATTTTGATAATTTATATCCATATTTTCTTGAGGATAATCCATATAATTTACAAGATTTATTTTCTAATGAAGAAATAGAAATTTTCGAAAAAACTTTAGGTTCAATTAAAAAATTATACATGGAAAATGAAATTAATCTCATTTTATTAAAAGATATCAAAATATTTGAATCAGATAATTTATTTGTAATTCCTATTTTTGAATTACATAATTTTAAAAAAAAAAATATAGAAAAAAACATTATAGGTTATAAAAACAACTTAATTAAATTAGAAAGAGAAATTAAAAAAATAATAAAAAATAATTTTGAACTTGAAGGGGATGATAAATCAATATTAAAAAAACATAAAATAAATGAAGATGTGAAAGAAATTTTCAATAAATTTTCAGATAATTTAAAAAAAAAATTTTCTAATAAGTTTAAATTTAATTTATATCCTTATGGTTCAATAACAGAATTTTTATCATCAAAAAAAAGTGATTTAGATATATTTTTAGATATAAGAGAATTATTAAAAAATAAAAAAAATAAAGCAATAGATTTTTTAAAAGATTTAGATTTTTTTTTATCTGAGAATTATAAAAGTAAATTAATAATATCAAAAAGAATATGCATATTTAAAATGAAATATCAAAATTTACATTTAGATTTAAGTATATTAGGCTTTTCTCCTTATTTACATTCTTGGATTTTTCGTTCTTATAGTTTAATGGATTCAAGATTTCCGATGTTAGTTATTATTATAAAATATTTAGTTAAAAAGTTAGGAATTAAATATGATGAAAATAATAATAATTATTTAAATTCTTTTTCTTGGGTTTTATTAATAATTTCTTTTCTTCAAGATATTATTTATCCTCCTATTTTACCTAAAATTTTTGAAAAGTGTAATAGTATTAATCATAATATTGTATATGCAAATATTCAAAAAAAAAAAAAATATAATAATTATGATTTTAGTGATTTTGTTAATAGTATTAGTAGTGAAACAGTTAAAATTCCAACTGGAGATTTAGAAGATTTTAAGAAATTATATCTAGAATTTAAAAAAAATAATAAAAAAAATAATTTGTCATTAAGTGAATTATTATTAAAATTTTTGGAATTTATTATTTATTATTATAAATATGATGTTTTATATAATAATTTTTCATTCAATGGAAAAGAAGGAATAATTAATATGTCCAATATATTAATAAATGAAGTACCTGAATATAAAAACGAATATTATTTAAAAAAATATTTACATTTAAATAGGGATGGTGCTTTTTTATTTAGAGATCCTTTTGATTCTCATTATAATCCAGGACAAACTTTTAAATATAAAGATACTTCTGATTTTTTTAATAAATTTGATAAAGTTTATAAAAATTTAATTCTTACTGGAAGTCTTGAAGAAACTATAGATATCATATCTAAAGAGGATGAATTAAAAAATAATTAATTTTATTTTATTTTAAAAAACATTCAAAAAATAAAAAAATATAAAAAAAATCTTAAAAACCCTAAATTAATCATAAAATCCCCAAAAAATAAAAAATATAAAAAACACTCAGAATAAAAATAATTAAAAAAAATAATTAATATTTTAATAATCTAAATCAACTTTAATAGGATCAAGTCCACAACCTTCAATAAAAACATAATTATTCTTTTTAAAATTATCTCTTAAAATCATTAACATTTCACCAAGTTTATTTAAACTATTAGGTAATAATCCTCCCCAAAAAGGATCTCTAGGACTTCTTTCAACTAATTTATAATTTCCAGTATCTAATAATACTTTTAACATATTTAAATTTTGAGAAAATTTAAACATTAATCCTTTTTTCATATAAAATTCTTTTTCTTCTTCATTCCATTTTTTTTTGTCCCATTTATCACTATATTCTTCTTCATATTTTCTTGCTGTTTTTTTACATATATCTGCATTTTCACTATTTTTTATTTCATTAAAAGCATTTTTATCTACATTTATAAATTTATGACATTGATAATAATGTTCAACACTTTTATATTTATCTCCTTTATCATCTATAAAAGGTGATTCTTCAAAATTATTTAAACATATATGTTCTTTTTTTACAAATTCTGTTTCTTTGTCATAAAAATAATATGTATTTGGTTCTTTGGTTTTTAAAATTTTTTCCATTTCTGAATCTCGGATTAACATTTTTTTATTCTTTTGAATTAATTAAACAATCAATATTCAAATATATATATTAAATTATGTATTATTTCTAATTAAAATGGGAGTTATATGTTCAAAAGAAAAATCCAATGAAATAAATTGAATATCTAAAATAAATTATATCAATAGGTATGAATTAATTATTTTTTTGAACAAATGTAACAAAAATCCAAATCAAATAAGATAATGTTTTTAAAACAAAAAAAAAAATAGAAAATTTAATATAATTAGCTCATAAATATAATTTCTAAATTGTTGATAAAGAAAAATTACATTAAATTGATTTAAAAAAAATTATTCAAATTCTTCTAATATAAATAAATGACGTTAATTCAATATATTTATGATGAATAATAAATTCAATATATATTTAGACTATTAAATAAATTGATAAATATTAAAAAAATAATTATAATGAATTAAATAAATATTATTATTTGTTTTGCTTTATTATTTAAAAAAAAATAAATCTATTAATTAAATGAATAATTATTTTTTATAAAGCAATTAAATTTTTTACAGCAAAATTATTATAATTATGATAAAAATAATTTTTATTTATAATTAATTTTTTTATATTTAACTTAAATTGAAGTAATTTTTAATAAAAAATGAAAATTAGTCAAAAAGTAAATTATTTAATATAATATAATAGAATTCAAAAATAATAAAAGACAACTCAAACTTAGAAAATATTTATATTAGAAATAGCATAAGAAATTTAAAATATTCAAGTATTAATACTAATCATTTTACTCAAGAAAAAGATAATTTAAACAAAGAACATAATACACAGATTTATAAAAAAAAAAATATTTGTTATCAAAAAACAAAATTAAACCAAATTAATCCTCTTCAATATTCATCTTGTGATTTAAAAACTCCTTTTCAAAGAAAAAAAATGAATACTTCACTTCAAATTCATTATTTCCCAAAGAGTAATAAAGATAAATGTGATAAAAGAAATTATGAAACTGAAAAAATTTTAAGTCAATTTGACTTTGAAGAAGAAAAAAATAATATCTTAAATAAAGAGGATTTAGAATATATTGGTTTTTCTCAAGAAAAAAATTTTATGAATGAACATAATCAAAAATTTCATATTTTACATATTAAAGTTCAAAGTGTAATAAATAATAGAGAAAGTTATAATTTTTTAAAAGAAAAAAAATTAAAAGTTTTAGAAGACATTTTTTTCAAAGATATTAAAAATTCTAAATTAGGAAAATATAAAAGTTGCGTAATTTGTAAAAATTATTTTAAAGATAATGATTTAATTAATATATTTTATTGTGGTGAGCATATTTTTCATAAAATATGTTTAAAAAATTGGTTATTTGATTCTAATAATTGTCCTTTTTGTAATTATGATTTTATGAAATATTAAAATTTATTTAGTTTTATTATATGAATTAAAAAGGTTGAGTTTATTATATAGTTAACTTTATTCTTTTGATATTATTATAAAATTATTGTGTAATTTAAAAGATTTCTTATAAAAAATTATAAATAATCATTAAAAACATAAAATATGAATTTTTAAAATTTTAATTATTATATTTTAATATATTAAAAAATCCATAATATAATATTGATTAATCAAAAAAATACAATATATAATCACAACAATATATAAAAACCCATTTTCTCAAAAATATATAAATATTTATTTATTGTTTTTCTAATATATTTTTTAAAGTTTTTAAAAAGAATTTATTCATTTTACTTAAACTCTCTTTATATTTTATTGTAACAGGATTTAAAAAATAATTTTTACAAGAAACAAATGTAAAATTATTGCCAATTTTTATAAAATTAAAAACATTTTTATAATTTATTGTAGGTTTACCATTAAATTCACTTAGAAATCCAAGTAAATTTTCATCTTCTTTTATTATAACTTTATATAATTTATAATAATGAATTTTATTCTCTTTTTTATTTGAAATAAAAAATTTAGAGTTTTCAATTCCATAATTTCCTTCTTTCCAAAAAATATAATTTTCGTTAAAACCAATTAATTTGAAAATATTTTCAAAATTTAAACAATATTCAAAAATTTTTTTTAAATTACTATTTATTGTTATACTATCAAATTGAAAATCTTTTTCATTTGATAAAGGTAAATTTTTATTTAACTTATCTGAAAATTGTAATAGTTTATTTGAATGATGAAATAATTCTGGAAATTCATTCAAATAATTTTTATTATTTGATGATAAAAAACAAAAAAATAAATAGTTGTATTCACAAGTATTATAAAAATATTCAAAATTGATAAATAAATTATAATTAATTTTTTTATTATTGATTGAAATTATTTTTGAAGTTGAAAAACAATAATTCTTTTTTTTTATTTTATTTATTTCATAAAGTTCAAAAGTTATTTTTAAATTATCGCTAATTTTTTCAGTGATTCTAAAATTATTTTTTGAATCAAAAGAAAAATTTACCGATTCATCTAAATTTCTAAATATATTATATGGATTTTCTACATATTTCAATAATGGTTTAATTGAATAAAAAAATTTATAATGGAATAAAGTTTTTTTCAATTCAATTTTTTCAGAAGACATTTTTAATATCAATAATTTATCTTTGTGTTTTATTCATTAAATAATAAAAAAACATTTTATAAAAACAATAATATATTTATGAAAAAATTATAATATAGAATAAATAGAGATATGAATTATTAAATCATATATTAATTAAATAATTTAAAAAGAAAAAAAAATAAAAAAATATTTAAAAAATAATTTTTCAATTCAATAAAATAAAATTTTTTATTCAGAAGCATCTTGAATTTCATCTTCAGAAAGACTAATAACTTGTTGAATAGTTTTTTTATTTTCTTCAATTTTATCTTCAAGTTCATCTTCTAATTCATCAATTGTATCTAATAAATTTTCATTTTCTTTTTCAACAATTTTTTTCATTTTTTTTCCAGTTTTTTCCATTGATTCAATTAAATGTTTTGTTTTTTTATCTGTTTTATCAATTGAATTTTCTGAATTAAATACTACTTTTTCGTTAAAATCTTCCATTTTTTCTTTAAAGTTATTTATTCTTTTTTTTACTTGGTTTTTATTTGAAGTTAATGTTATTGTTGTGTTTTGTAATTTTATTGAAATTGTAAAAGTAAAGAGTAATATTAAGGTAATTATAGTCGTTTTCATTTTTTATTTTAAAATAATTAATTTTTGATTTTATTTATAATTTTTTTTTAATTGTGTTTTTTTTATGCAAAAAATAAATCACTTAATTATTTATATAATATAAAAAAAAAATCACAGAATATATTTAAAAATAAATTTAAATAATAATATATAAAAAAAATGAGTGCAAATCGTAGAAGACAAAAAAGAGGATTAATATCATATGATGACTTAGAAAAAATAAAACATATCTTAAATTATATATATACAGATCATTATCAAGATATTTCAACTTTTCCTAGATTTGAAGAATGTTTTGCTCCTTTATCAATAGAAAAAAAAATAAATTTTCCTGAAGCTTATTCTGAAATGTTAGGAGAAAATAAAAAATATTTAACTTTAAGAAGAATGATAAAATTTTTTTTAAATGTAAATAAAAAAGAAATAAAATTCTCTGAAAATACTTTAAATTTATATAATTTATTATTTGGTCATATATCAAAAAAAGAAGGAGAATTTATTGGGAATGAAATTAATGATTCTATAAGTTATTCTTCTAGAAATTTAATTGGTCATAAAACAATAAGTTCAATTGCAGTTATTACAAATAAAAAAAATAAACAAATTTTAGGTTTACAATTAATATATGATGATGTTTTTACTTCAAATTTATTTTTTGGAAATATAAAGAATTTAGATATAGGATTGTTAATTAATTTAAATATAAAAGAAAATTTACCTGATGAATTAAATAAAAAATTTCCTGATAAAAATCAAAGAGATGGTATTTTAAATATTTTAGGAACTTATACTGATCATATTACTTTTATTGGTTTTAAAAGTAGATTAGGTAAAATATTTGTTTTTGGAAAACCAGAAGGAAAACCTTTTTTATTTGGAGAAAATGGAAAACAATTATCATATATTAAATTATCTATTAAAAATAATTTAATAATTTATTTAGAACCTCATTTTAATGAAATTGATAGAGTTAATCCTTATTTAACAATTAAAAGTTCTCAAGTTAATGAAGAATTTTTAAATGAAGATAAATTATTATATGAAGAAAATTTTATTCAAAAAAATATTAGTAAAAATAATAAAAATGATAAAAATAAAGATTTAGAAATTTTTTTACATCCTTTAATTAATGATGAAAATTTTAAAAAAAGTTTTGATAATGGAGATATTAGAGGAACATTTATTTATGAAATTTGTAATTTAACTGGAGAAAATTTAACTAAAGAAGATGTTGATAAAGCAAAAAAAACAGTTGAAACAATTAATATAGAAGATGAAGTTAAACATTATAATAAATTTGATGTTGGTTTAAAAAAAAATATTGGAATATTTAATATTAATACTTTAGGTTATCAAACTTTAAAACCTGTAATGAAAAAAATAGAAAATACTGTTATTGATCAAGAAAAAAATAATAAAATTTTGAAAATAAAAGATTATTTAACTAATGCTGAACATTTTGAAAATTTTATTAAAACTTTAAAAAAGAAAATAATTAAAGATCTTGGAAAAAATAATTTAAATAATAATGAAAACAATATAAATAAAATAGAAGAAGAAGAAGATGAAGATGAAAAAATAATTTCAAATGAAAAAAATGAAGAAAGTAAAATTGAAGATGAAGAAAAAGAAGAAAAAAATAATTCAATAAATATTATTAATTTATTAAATAATCATATAAATAAATCTCAAACAGAGAATATTAAAGAACCAAAAATAAAGGAAGACTCAAATTATTATACAAATTATTTTAAAAAAGTAGCAAAAGAATTTGCTGAAAAAAAATTATTATCAACAGATAATCCTTTTAATCAATTAAAAAATAAAAAAACATATCGTGGAAGAACAGAAGAAATAAAAATAAGAAATAATAGAAAATCAAGTTTAGAAAATGAAATATCAAAAGATGAAATAATATATAATAAATGGAAATTATTTTCAAATAAATTAAGTAAATCTCAAGGTTTAAATTTGTTACAAACTATTGGAGCTGTAATTAAAGGAATTCATTTATTAAAATATGAAGAAGAAGGAAAAAAAAATTTAGGAATTTCAAATGAATATGCAATTAAATTATTAAATATATTAAAAGAAAATAAAAAAATTATTATTATGTTATCTAAAGCTCATACTGAAAGTTTAAGAAGACAAAAAGAAATTGAAGATTTAATAAAATTAGACGAAGAATTAGCTTTAAAACATATTGAAGATAAAAAAAAAGAAAAAGTTGAAAATGAAAAAAAAATAGAAGAATTAAAAAGAAAAGAAATTGAAAATAATATAAATAATGAAATAAATAATATAAAAAATGAAAGAGAAAAAAGAGAAAAATTAATAAATGAATATGAAAAAAAAATAGAAAGTGAAAATAAAATTTTTAGAAAAAAAAATTTAGAAGAAAAATATGAAAATATAAAGAATGATGATATAATTAAAAAAGAAGAAGAGGATAAAAAATTGAAAGAATTAAAGAAAAAATTAGAAAACATAAATAATGAAAGAAATATAATAAAAGAAGAAGAAGAAAAAAAAGAGGAAAAAATAAGAAATGAAAGAAAAGAAAAGAGAAAATTAAAACAAGAAGAATTAGAAAAATTAAAAAAAATATTAATGAAAAAAATAGATAATGCTTCTCCAACAGATTTAGCAATTTTAAATGAGAAAATTAAAAAATGTGAAAAATTAAAAAAAACAATTCCAAAAGAAAAAATAGATAATTTTAATAATTATTATAATGATTTATTAAAACAACAAGAAATTTTAATTCAAATAATTCAAAAAAAAAAAGGTGATGAAATAGCAAAAAAATTAGGTTATGATCCAAAAAATGATATTAATGAAATAAAAGAAGAAAGATTAAAATTAATGGATATAGAAGATGAAAAAATAATAAAAAAGAATAAAATAGAAGAACAAAAAAAAAGAGAAAATACTCAAATAGTATCATTAGAAAATATGGATTTATCAGAAATAAAAATATTTAAAAATCAAAAAATTTGTAATAAAGGAGAAATGTTTAAAGATAATTTATTTAAACCAATAAGAGAAAATTTATGTCAAATAAATAAAAAAGGAGATTGGGTTTTAAATGAAAAAATAGATAAAAATGATATTTTAGGATGGGAAAAAATAAAATGGGTAAGAGCAGAAATTGCATTAAATACTAAAAATTTTCAAGTATTTTATGATGGAATTTCTTCAAGTGATATTCAACAAGGAAAATTAGGAGATTGTTATTTTTTAAGTTCAATTGCAGCTTTAACTGAATTTCCAAAATTAATTTCAAGATTATTTTATTTTAAAGAAAAATCAGAAGAAAATTGTTATGGTTGTTTTCTTAGAATAAATGGTATTTGGCAATTAATATTAATTGATGATTTTTTCCCTGTTTATCCTAGTTATAATAATAAAAGTTATAATATTGTTTTTTCAAGTACAAATTCTAATGAAATTTGGGTAATGTTATTAGAAAAAGCTTGGGCAAAAGTTAATGGAAATTATGCTAGAATTATAAGTGGAGAACCAACAGAAGCTTTAGATATATTAACAGATGCTTATTCTTTTAAAATAAATTTAAATAATATTAAAGATAATGATGATGAAAGAATGAATTTATTAAATAAATTAAAAGAATATAAAAATAAAGGATTTATTATGACTGCTGGTACTACAAATGAAATTGTAAATTATAATGATGAAAATATTTCTTTAGAAGAAGTTGGTTTAGTTCCAAGTCATGCTTATACTTTATTAAATATTAGAGAAATTCAAACTAAAAATGAAGGTATAATTAATTTAATATATTTAAGAAATCCATGGGGAAATACTGAATGGTCAAGAGATTGGAGTGATAAAAGTTTAAAATGGACAGAAAATTTAAGAAGACAATGTAATGTAGAAATAAAAGATGATGGTAGTTTTTATATGAGTTATGATGATTTTTTAATATTTTTTAATGTTATTTGTGTTTGTGAAATTTATCCTAATTATATTTATTTTTCTTTACATTATGATAAAAATAAAGTTTTTTCAGGTCCTATTTTAAGTAAAATTGAAGTTAAATATAATAATTGTAATACTTATATTCAATTACATCAAAGAAATAATAGAAGTCCTTTAAATGATGGAACTTATCAAAATTCTGTTATTGCTTATTTAATTTTAGTTGATGATAAATTTAATTATTTAAATAGTAATTTTGCAGAAGATAATTTTACTGCTGTTAATTTTATTTTAAATAAAGGAACTTATTATGTTATTAGTGATATTAATTATAGATATATTAGAGGAATGATTAATTTTGGTTATACTATTGGAACTTATGCTGAAAAACAAGTTAATATTTTTGAAGAAAAAAATATTGATGTTAATTTAGTTTTTAAAAATATGCTTATTGATTATTGTAAAAAAAAAATTCAGCCTAAAAATTTTTCTAAAGGACTATTATATAAATCGATTGATGAAAATAAAGATTTTCCATTTAATTTTTTTGTATTTGATAATACTAAAGGAAATTATGATGTTACTTTTACTGATAAATTAAAAACTTGTGTTGGGAAAAGTTTAAAATGTGATTTTTATATGCAAGGAAAAAATATTAATAGAAATTTACCATATGAAAAAAAAATTTGTTCAGGCGAAATTGATTTTATTGCTCATATGCCTTGGATAATGAATTATGCATTTCAATATTCTATTGAAACTTTATCTTCTCCTATCAAAAGAAGGAAAAGAGGAAGTAATAGTAATTTAAGTAATCATTCTAGTGTAAATAATAATAATAATGAAAATATTGATAATAGAAATACTATTCCTAACTTTAAACCTATTATTAATAATAATATTAATAATACAAATGATTTTAATAATAATTATTTAAATAATAATTCAAATAATGATAGTAATTTTAATACAATTGATTCTAATGTTAGTAATAGAAGAAGAAGATATGACCATAGATTAAATAGTGATTTATCAAATTATAATAATAATAATATTAATGAATATTATCCTAATAATAATGAAATATATCATTCAAATAGAAGAAGAAGAAATGATAATTATATTAATAATTCATTAGAAATACCAAATGAAAATATTAATTCAAATTATGGCAATTATTATTGCAACACTAATTATAATATTTATAATAATAATGATAATGATAATTATAACAATAATAATGAGCAAATATCTCAAAAAAGAAATAGAAGAAAAAAGGAAAAATATTATAATATTAATAATATAAATGACAATAATAAAATAAAATATGAAAGTCAAAAAAATGAAGATGATGAAGATTTAATTTCAAATAGAGCTTTTTCTGCTGGAAGAAATTATATAACTAATGATAATAATAATAATGAAGATATTCCATTTGAACAAATTTTTTCTCAAAAACCAGAAAGTTTAGATAGAAAAGGAAAATTAAATCAATATATTTTAGAAGACGACGAAAGTTATTTTATTGGAATTGAAAATTTAAATAATAATATTTATAATATGGTTCTAAAACTTGAAGGATTATATGAAGAAAATCATCCAAATAGTAATGATGTTATTTTTAGATTAGGAAAACATCAAAAAAAAGTTTTTCATGTTTTACAAAAAGATGATTATGATGGTGATATGGCCTTTGTTTTTCAATTAGCTTAAAAATTTGTTTTTTAAATATAATTTATTATAAATAAATAAATATTATAAAGAAATAATATTTTTATTTTTTTGATTTTTTAAAAATATTTATTCATAATGAGTAAATCAAAATTATTTCGTTAATTGTTTTATTAAAAAATATATATTCTATTTGGTTATTTTTTTAAATATTTAAAATTGTTAATTGAATAATCTTTTTTATAATATGAGATTATTTGTTTTGCCTTTTAAAATTTAGTAGTGCTTAGGACATATTTATTTATATATTTTTTTAAATTTTAATTTTTAAAAACAATTCAAAAATTTAATGTCAAAAATTTCTTATTACTTAGATATAATTTTTTTTTGTTATTTTATTCATAATTAATATAAAAATCTGTATTTAATAATATTGAAAGTAATTACTTTTTTTACTTATTTTTATTCTTTTATGAGAAAAAAATATTATGAATTATCTCACTTATTACTTTTTTCCCAATGATTTTTTCCCAATATTGAATAAAAATTTAATATTTAATTATTTTAGAGTTTTCTTGGAAATTTGAAATTTCATAATTTTATAAATTAAATAGAATTTTATCCAATAATAACAAAAATAAAAAATGCTCTTTTGTATGAATAGAATGATTTATTATTAAATCAATTTGGTAAAAGGTATGAAACAAATATGTTAATTTAAAGAGGAAATTTTTTTTCAAATTGTTGATTGAAAAAATAAAATAAATATATTTATAATTTTTTCTTTATTAAATATTAAAATATAATTTTAAATTCTTTATGAGAGAAAAAATTTAATTAAATTAAATAAAAATGTTTAATAATCCAGTTATTTATAATAAATATTCTTTAGATAAATTAGATGTTTTAACTCCAAAAAATAAATATAGATTTAGAAAGAATAATAATTTAGATAATGAAATATCAAAAGATAATAAAGAAGAAAATGATATTAATTATGAAAAAATATTTGAAAAGAAAAAAAATAATTTAGAAAGTTCAAAAGTATATTCATCAACAAGTAATTATTGGGAAAATAGATATTTAGAAAATGAAAAAAGAATGGAAAAAATAAAAAAAGAAGAAGATGATAAAAAATTTGGTGAATTAAGGAAAAAACCAAATATTTCAAATAATAGTAAAAAAATAGCAAAAGAAATAAGAAGTGTTTCAAATAATATTAATAGACCAACAATTGCAAAAATAATTGAAGAAGAAAATAAAAAAAATAAAAATATTATTTTTTATCAAAAATATAAAGTTCCAATTGGAGATTTTTTAGAATGTAGAAATTTATTATACAAAAGAGAAGAGGATTTAAAAAATATTCCTATTAAAAGATTATTAGATGTTGATAAAGAAATACAAAATGCAAAAAATTTTAATAATAATTATAATTATGTTAATGGTAATAATTCAAACAATTTAAATAATAATAATGTTAATTTATCTCAGAATGCTCAAAATATGATAAGTACTAATCAATCTCAGAGTTTGTCTCCACCAAATTTACCAAATCAATCACAAATTAATTCAAATAATAATTTAAATAATCAATCAAATATACAAAACCAATCACATTTAAATAATCAATCTAATTTAAATCAATCACATTTAAATAACCAATCAAATTTAAACAATCAATCAAATATAAATAATCAATCAAATTTAAATACTCAAAGTAAACTTCAGAATCAATCAAATATAATTAATCAATCACAAAATAATATATTATCAAATTCACAATTAAATAATACAACAACAACACAATATATTAATCAAAATAATAATCAAAATATATCATATCCTTATTATTCATATCCACTTCCAGAAGGTTATGAAGTATATCCTAATCAACCTTTAAGAATTAAAAAAAATTTTGATAATTATCCTGAACCAAATGAAACTCAAAATATAAAAAATTATTGTGATAATATAAATCATATGAATAATTGTGAACAATATTATCAACAACAACACAATTTAAATCAAAATAATTTCAAAGATAATTATTGTTATAACCCTCAAAATGACTATAAACAAATAAATAATAATTATAATGATAATTATAATGATAATTATAATAACTATAATCAATATAATAATAATTGTTATAATAATAATTATATTCAAAATAATAATAATTATGATTATAATCAGATTAATTATAATATTTCGAATGAAGTTGATATTGAAAATGAAAGAAAAATAATTCAACAAAATAAGAATTTTCATAATCAACTTTTTAATCAATTTGAAAACACAAAAAATAGAGTTAATGATTTACAAAATGAAATTATACAAAATACAAATTATTCAAATTATCTTTTAAGAAATGATCCAATGAATAAATATAGAATTGAAAATAATCAAAGATTAAAAGATTTAGAAAAAATGACAAGTTATATAAATAAAATAAGTCAAAATAATACTGATTCTTTAAAAAAAAAATTTGATAATACTAAAATTAAAAATGAACTTGATTCTGCTAAAAATGATTTAGAAAATTTAAATGAAAAATTAAAAGTTAATGAACATAGAAGAAAAAGTTTTTTGAATAATAATAATATTTTCGATTGTAGAAATGTAAATGAAAATTTAGATTGTTTTGTTAGAAATAATAATAATAATTTTAATAATACTTTAGTAAGTATGAATCAATTTATTTGCCCTGATAAAATCGGAAGATTTGATTTTCAAAGAAAAATATAATTTAATCTTTTATTTAAAATTTTTTTTTAAAAATAAATTATTATATTCAATTTTTCAAGATATAATTTCATTTAAATATACATTTAAAATCAATATATTTATAAATATTAAATATAATTTTAATAGCCTAAATTACTTTGATTATTCTTATATTCATCATCATAATCAACATTAGTTAAATTTAAAACAGCTTCAAAAGCATTATCAACTTTATCTCCAATTTCCTTATTAATTTCCTCAAACCAATTTTTTATATAATTCACAATATTTTCAATTTTTCCCATAGATTCTTCAATTATATTATTATAATTAACAACAGGAATTTTTAATAATAAAATTATATTTTCTGTATCTTTATCACTTGCATTATATATTAAAAAAGATTCAAATAAATTTGAAATAATACTTTCATATTGTTTTTGAATTTCAGAAATACATTTTTTAATTTCTTCAATATTAATTAAATTTTTTAATCTTTGTTCAAAATAAACTGAATCATTTTCTATATTTTTCTTTATTTCTTCTATATTATTATTTAATTCAGTTAATTTATTATTTATACTTGAATTTAATTTATCAATTTCATCTTGATTAAAATTAGAATTTAATATGTTTTTAATATCATTTTCATATTTCATTGAATTTTTTATATCTTGTAAATCATGAATAATATTTAAATAATGAATATATTTAATTACTTTTTCATATAATTGAATTTGAGAAATTGAACTTAAATTCTGAATATTTGAAGTATAATTATTATATAAAGAAGAAGTTTTCATTTTAATTAAAGAAGTAATTTTATTTTTTAAATTATTAATTTCATTTTCTTTATCATTTAATTGAGTTTTTAAATTTTTTCCTATATTTGCATCTAAAACTAATTTTTCCATATCATAATCAATAATTTTTAAAAGATAAATTGCTTCATTTTGAATATTATTTTTTTCAAAATTAACAGTTTTTCCTTCATATAAAATATATTTCGAATAAATTTGATTAATTAAATTTTGTTTTTCTTCTAATTGAGAATAAAATTCTTCTAATTGATTTTTTAAAGAAGAATTTTCATGATTTACTTTTGTTAAAATTTCTTCATATTGTTTTTCTTGATTTTGGGAAGTTTGTTTTAATTGAATTGGATTTAAAGATTCATTCACTAATTTTAATTGTTTAGATAAACCTTCATTGGCTGATTTTAATTCTATTAAATTTTTTGAATTAACTTCATTATCATTTTTAAATTTTAAATTTTCTTCTTCTAAAAGTAAATTTTTCTGTTTATATTCTTTTAATTCATTTTCTATTTTTGAAAAATCATTCTTATAATTTTTATTTTCTTTTTCATATTTTTCATTGTTTTCTTTTAAATTTGAAGATAAATTTTCTAAGTTTTTTAATTTTAAATTATTTGTATATAATTCACTTTTTTGTTTTATATTTTCTGCTTTTATAATATCATATTCAGTTTTTATTAAATTATACTCATTATTTAATTTTTCATTATTTTCTTCTAGTTCTTTTTGTTTTATTGTCATTTCATTTATCAAAATATCTTTATTATTTAATATATTATTTAATTCTGTTTTTGTTATTTCATTTGTTTCTTTTAAAGTTTCAATTTCTTTTTTATAGTTAGATTCATTAATCTGAGCTTTAAAATCAAAAGAATTTAATTTATTTTTTAAATCTATATTTTCCTTTCTTAATTCATTTATTTGGTTAAATAAATTTTCATTTTCTTTTTTTGTTATTTTTAATTTATTTTCTGATATATTTTTTTCCTTTAATATTATTTTATAATTATTTGTTATTTCATTATTTGAATATGTTATTCTTTCTTTTTCTAAAGTTATTTCTTTTATTAAATTTGATAATTCTTTATTTTTATTATTTAAGGAATAATTATTTATTAATAATTGGTCTTTTTGGAAAGTTAAATCACTTAATTTTTTTATTTCTTCAGAAATCTTATTGTTATTTAAATAATAAGAATTTGACTCAAAAATATTATTTTTTGTTTTTTTTAAATTTAAAATTTCCTTTTCATAATTATTTTCTATTTCTTTAATTAAATTTAAAATTTTTAATTTTTCATTGAGTAAAATTAATTTAATATTTTCTTTTTCTTTTTTATAAAATTCGTTTTGTGTATTTAATATTATATTTGATTTTTCTTTATTAAAATTTATTTCAATTAAATTTAAAATTTGTTTTTGATAATCATTTAAAATTTTTTCTAATTCTTCATTTGAAATTTCTTCTTTGTTTTTAATATATTTATTATTAATTTCAAGGAAATTATTTTCTAAATTTTTCTTTTCTTCATTATATTTATTATCTAATTCTTTTAATTTTTCTTTTATTTCTAATTGAATATCTTCAAAATAATTTTCAGATATAATTGGAAAAGTTTTTTCATAAATTAAAACTTTATTTTGAATTTCACTTTTTTCTTTTTTTAATTTAAAATTATCTTCTTTTAAATTAGAGTTTTCATTTGCAAGATCATTAATAAAATTAGAAATACTTTCATTTTTTTCATTTAACAATTTTTCATAATCATTTTTTATTTTTTCAATAATTAAAATATTATTATTATAATAATCAAAATTATTTTCATTATTTTCTCCTTTTTCTGAATAATTTTCATTTCCTTCTTCTATATTATCTTCTATATTATTATTGTTAAAAAATTGATTATTTTCAAAATTTATATTATTATCATCATATTCAAAAACATATTCATCAGACATTTAAAAAATTTAATTTAAATTTCTAAAAAAATTCCTATAATAAAAATTTAATAATAATAAGATTTAAAAATTTTTCTTTTAAAAAATATATTTTCAAAAAAAAATAAAAAGAAAAAAATTAAAAAAACAAATGCTTCAAGGACTAAAGGAAAATTTAATATGTTGTTTTTATCCAAAAAAAGAAACAGATATATCATCAATAACACAAGAAAAAACAGAAACTCCAATAAAAGAAACAAATGAAGAATCAAATAGAAGAAATTTATTAAAACCATCAAATTCAAATTTATTACATTTAAAAAGTATAAGAGCAGCAGATAGAAGAAGATCAAATTTAAGTTTAAGAAGTAAAAATTCAAAAACTTCTAATTTTTCAATTATAACTTTTAGTAATTCTAAAGTTAAAAAAAAAAATGATGATAATAATAGAATATTAGATACTTTAATTATTGGAACGCATGAATTAATTTTAGAAGGAGAAATTTTTTTTAATAAAATAATAACTATTGATAGAATTGGTATAAAAAATATTGGAAGAAAAAATCAAAATGGAATTACAATTTTTGGTATTTCTGATAATGATAATAATGATAAAAATGAAAATGAAATAGATTTTAATTTAAATCTTTCAAAAAATAAATTAAAAAAAAATTATGAAGAAAGTAATATTCAGTTATTTAGTATTGAATATGATAAAATAGAAGAGCATTATTTCTTAACTTTATTAAATTTAGATGTTAAAATGTTATTATATATAGATTATAATTTTTTAATTGAAAATAATACAACGACTGAATTTATGATAGGAAAAACAAATATAATGATTTCAAGTCCAAAAGATGAAAAAGAGAAATCTTTTTCTGTTTTAGTAGAAGGAAAAAAATATGATTTTGATAAATTTAAAGATTGTCCTATTACAATTGGAAGAAGTCATAGTAAAATAAATATAAAAAATAATTCTATTAGTAAAAATCATGCTACTATTGATTATCAAAATGAAAATGAAGTTATATGTATTAAAGATAATGATAGTACAAATGGAACTTTTTTTGTTATTGGTGAAAAATGTTCTTTTGTTTATTTATTATCTGATTTAACTTTTAAAATTCTTGATAGTAAATTTACTGTCAAATTATCATATGAATAATTATAATAATTTATATAAGGACGGGTTTTATGTATAAATGATATTTTTTTTTTCAAGTTTTTAATTGGTTTTTATGGTATAATTATTGATAACTCTTTAAAAAATTAAATTAAAATTAATTCTACTAATATAAATATATATTAAATATTATTATCTTTTTATTTATTTTTTTAAATCTAAATTATAAATTTAAAATAAATATTTTTTTATTATAATTTATCTATTTAAAAGATGAAAAAAATTCAAATTGAAAATTACAAAAGTAATTTAATTTCAAAATCAAATAAAAATGAAAAATCAAATATAATTATTCCAGAGCAAATAACAAGAGGACTTCAATTAAATATTTTTCCAAAAAAATTAAATGAAAGAAATAATAGAAAACAAAAAAGATTAAAGTCAAATTATAATAATATAAAAAAATTTTTAATAAGAGATAATTATTCAAATAATTCTTCATTTAATTCTTCTTCAGATAATAATTCAATAAATTCAAATGAAATAAGGAAAAAGAATATTTTTGATGGAGAAAGTTTTATTAATCTATCAAAAAATGAAGTTGGATTATTATCAAGTGATGAAGAATCTCCTGAAATTGAAATTAATTTTAAAAAAAATTTAGAAAAACAAATTGAATGTTTAATTAAAGACATTTATAATAGACATTTTCCAAACAAAATTAATATGGATGATTCTAATTATTATATTTGCTATAATAATAAAAAAGAAGCAAAATTAAAAAAAAGAGAATTTGAGTTTTTAAAGAATAAATTAAAAACAAATTTTCGAAATTTAAATAGAGATATTATTAATTTTGTAATTCAAGTTTTATTTAAAAATATAAAACAATGTGTTAAAAATTTTAAAGATAAATTATATCAAAATCCACAATTTTTAGAAATTAAAAATTCTTATTTAAAAAAAGAAGAATCAAAACAAAGAAAAAATAATTTTTTTCGAGAATATTGCTCTTTAGATAAAGAAGAATCATTAAATAATAAAAATAAAATTAAAAAAAGCAATTCTCCCATAAATAAAATTTTTTCTAAACTACTAATTTGGGATTTCTTATTAAGATACTTAGGAATAATAAAAGCTAGTTTAAAAAATTCTTTAAATGAAATTAAAGAAATATTTCAATATCCTTTAAATTTACTAAATTATAATTTGAATTTAGAATTGATTCAACAAGAAGCTTTTAAAAAATATTTTTTAAACGATGAATTATTTTCAACAACTTTTTTTCAAGTAAAATTATTCCAAAAAAAATATAAAAATAATAAATTAAAATCACAAATAAAATATATTCATTCATTAGAAAATAATGAAAAATATTCCCAAAAAGAAATATTAGAATTTGAATTTCTTTTTGATAACATAATATTAAAAAAAATAAATATTAATAATAATTTAGAAGATGAGTTTGATAATAAAAGTTTTTTTAATTCAGATTCAGAAAATGAAATAAAAAATAATTCTAGAAAAAATTTTTTAACTCCTTCTTCTCTTTCTTCAAATGATACTAAAATATCTCCTTTAAATGATGAAATAAAAGAAAATAATATTAAAGATGAAAAAAATAAAATATTACCAAATGATATTGATGATTTAGTAAAATATATTATTGATAATGATGATGATGTGATTAAAAAGAAAAAAAAGAAGAAAAATAAAAAAAAGAATAAAAATATTAATAATAATAATAATTTAGAAAATAAAAATGAAGAAAATCAAGATGATATTCATTTTGAAAATATTTTTTTAAAATTTAAAGAAGATATTAAAAATGATAGTTTAGATTATTATAAAACTCAGAAATTAAAAAGTAATTTAAGTGTTTCTTTTTTAAAGAAATTATATACAAATGGAATAAGAAAATAAAAACTTTTTATTCATAAAACAAAATTAATTTGATTTTAAATGTTAAATTTGAAAGGAAAAGTTAAAAAGAGAAAATACTATTAATTTTAGAATATAAAATAAAATATTATTATTATTTATTTTTAATTAGTTAAATTTAAAAATTTGAATTTATATTGTTTTAATTTTCACTTGTTTTATTTTGACTTTTCGAATTTGATTTACTAGTTATTTTATAATTAGATTTACTCATTGATAAATATTTTTTTTGTTTTGCTTCTTCACTTTGATTCATTGAATTATAAGATTTTTTCTTTTTTGAAGAATTACCTAATAAAAATTTTTTTAAAGAAGAATTTGATTTTACAAAATTCGGAATTAATTTATAATTTTTAACAAATTTAATATTATTTTCAGGAAATTTTAAACCAATATTAATTTTTTTTATTTTATTAGGTACTTTTTCTTGAGAATTTTTTCTAAAAGAATTTAAAGAATCTTTACTAAAAACTTTTAATCTATGTGTACTTGCTAATTTATAATTATTAAAATTTAAATTCATATTATTTATTCTTAAATTCTTTCTTTTCTTTTTTGAATTTTTTTTTGAATATTGATTTTTTAAATTATTTATTATATTATCATCACTAGGACTTTTTTTTATTGAATTTCTACTCCCATTTAATATATCTTTATCTATAGTTATTATATTTTTATTTTTAAATTCTAATTTTTTTCTTATTTTCTTTTTTATTAATTTATTTAATTTAAAAGGTATTTCCAATTTATCATTACTTAATAAATATTTCTCTTCAATTAATTGTGTTTCTTTTTTTTGTTTTTGCTTTTTTTTATATTGTTCATTAATATCTAAATTTTGAATAATAGTTTGTTTTAAATTAAATTTTGAATAATATCCATTTTTAATATAATAATCATCTTTTTGCCCAAAAGGTTGAAAAATAATTTTTTCAATATTTAAATTAGTAAAATAATCGATTAACCAGACAGAATTATATAAATTTCTAATATGAATTTGATATTCTTTTCTTAAATCCTCTATATTTTCTTCAAAATTTTTGGTTTCATCAATTGTGCTATTCCCTTTAGTTATACTTAAAGAATTTTCTCTTTTAAAATTAATTTTATTTAATTTTTTTGTATAATATTCGTTAACTTTTTTTCTTTGACTTTTAAATTTTATTATTTTTACAATTCTAAATAATGTTGAAAATAAAGAAAAACCAGAATGAAAATTCTTATTATAATTCATTAAAATTTTTGGTTTAAATTCTGCAATTTGAGGATTTAAAATTAATAAAATTTTAGAAATATTTTCATTATTAATTCCTTCTATATTTAAATAATTTGTTTCAAAATCTTCAATTTCAAAAGCTTTATTTAAACTTTCTTTTGTTTTAATTTGATAATATTTAGATTTTTGAATATTAATTTTTTCGAATTTTTTTGATAAATTTTGATAAATTTTAGACTGTAAATAATAAATTATATGGTTTTTATCATTTTCTAAATCTTTGAATTTATTTAAAAATTCTTTTATTTCAAACAATAAAATTTCTTCATCATATTTTAATAAAAAAAAATAGATTAATTGAATTATATCATGAATATACATATAATAATCATTTTTTCCACATAAATGTTTAAATTTAATTAACTGTTGTTGTGCTTCTTCATTTTTATTTAAACTTTTCAAAATTATACTTTTAAAAAGAATAACAATTGGAACATTATTTATTAATTGAATAGATTTATCAATATAATTTAATGATGAGTTTTTATTTCCAATTAAATCAAATAAAAAGGAAATTTTAAATAATATTTCATGTTGTTGAATATGATTTTTTTTTTCTAAAAAATCAAATAAATCTATTGCTTTTAAATATATTACTAAAGCCTCTATTTCATTTCTTTCTTTTCCATTATTATTAGATATTTTTTCATTGGCTTCTATAATAAAATTATCAATTTTTTTTTGAAGACAATTTTCAACATCTAACATTAATTTTTTTTTTTTAATTTAAATATATATTAAGTATATAAATATAAAAAAAATTCTAATTTTATATATAATGAATTATAATGAATTATTATTATTATTGTTATTATTATTACTTTCATTATCACTATAATCGTTTTCTTCATTTTCTTCTTCCTCATTCTCTTCTTCAATATTTTTGCTATTATTATTATTTTTATTATTTAAGTTAATATTATTATTATTATCATTATTATTATCAGAATTACTATTAACCATATTAATCATTTCATTATTATTATTATTAATATTATTATTATAAGTATTATTATTTGTACCATTACTATTAATTATATTATTTCCTGAATCAATATTATAATTTAGATTTTTTCTTGGAGAAGAAAAGTTTCTTCTTGATTCTAAATTAGAAAATTCAGTTTTTGTTTCTAAATTACCAAAATAAGTTCTTAATTGTTCAATATTCATATCACTGACTTTGACTTCTTTATTTTTATCATTATTATTATCTAAATTCTCATCTAGAGAAGCTGTTACACTATTAGATTCATTTTTTTGATTATTTTTTTCATCTTCCATAAATTTAATTAAATGCCTTTTTCTCAAATATAATTTTACACATCCAATTATTATGGCTAAAACTTTTATACCTAAAAAAATAGTAAAGAAAATACCAAAAGTGAAAATAAAAGTTACTCTCCTTGTTCTATTATTTAAAAAATAACCTAAAAATCCAATTGCAGCATTAGAAATAAAAAATAATAAAATTACAATTTTTTTTCTTTCATCAACTTTTCTTTTATGATTACCACTATTATAAATTGATTGTCCAAATAAATCAATAAAATTAATTAAATAATGTAATCTAAAAACAGATAATATTCCTGGTAAAGAAACAGAATAATATTTAATAGCAGGGATAATATTTTCATAAAATTTTTTAATTTGAAGAAATAAAGGAATAATATATAAAACAACATTTAAAGAAACTAAAACAACTAAAGGAATATAATGAAATTGATAACTATCTTCATTTTTATTTCTTTTAATTTGTATAATTGCAAAAATAGTACAAATACAAAACATAAAATAATATAAATAAAAAGCAATATGAAAAACTAAAAAAGTTCTATCTCTTCCATTTTGTATTGGAGTAATTAAACTAAAAGAACAACAACAAATTGTACAAATAACATAAATTATAGTAAAAAAACTAACTAATCTATCATCTTCTTGTGCAAATGTTTCATGGAAAATAGAATAAGAAACTAATATTGTAAAACCAACAAAAAAAAAATCAAAAAAAAGATCTATAATTTGAAAAAATAGAAAAATTTTTTTTATTATTCTCATTGAATTTAAAATTTTACATGAAGTGAAAGATCTTAATAAATCAAATATAATTAATAATGAAGCTGAATTTATTTTACAATATTGCATCATAAAATCATTGAAATATAAATTTCTTTCATAATAAGAAACACTAATTTCATTAATATAATAAGTATTATAACCATTTTCATCTAAATAAATAGCAAATTTAAAATCATGATATAACATATCTGCATCATTATAAATATAATTAGAGAAATATATTTTAATTATATTAAAAAATTTTTTGTCTAATTTAATTAAATGAAATTTATGATCTAAAGGACAAGAAGTTGTCATATCATAAAAATAATAAAAATAAATTTGTAAATAAATATAATAAAATTTCAATACTTCTCCAAAAAAATTATTTGGTATTGTATTAACAGCAGGAATTAAACTCATAGGTTCAGTAGAAGAAGTTTTAATTAAATTTAAAATAGTATTTTTTTGTGGAATAACTCCATTTTCCCAATTTAAAATATAAAAATATTCATTATTAACTTTTTTTTCTTTTTCACTATTATTATCATTATAATATAAAGTATTTTTATTATTAACATTTCCATTTTTAATATCATCTAAAATAATTAAATAAAATACTTTTAAACATTCAACAGCAGTGGCATTATTTTTATTAAAAGAAATAATAGGAATAGGAATTCCAGTAGAAGAAACAATATAACAAGAAGAACAATTATAATCTAAATCTCCAGTACAACAAGCAGCTAAATAATCTGTATTAGGATATAATTGAGAGAAAGTTTTATTTGAAGAAAAATTAAGAAAAAATAAACATATTAATATATTTTTATTTGTAATTCCAATTTGAATAAGTTCAGGTAATGATAAATATAATGAATTCATTGATTTACGTAATTTTTTACTTGATGATAAACTATCATTTTCTATTATTATTGGTATTATTAAACTATATTGATCTCTATTTTCTAAAAAATTAAAATTTAAGGGAGATGTTTGTGATGTACTTACACGATATTTAAAGGGAATTACTTTTTGATTTACTTCTAAAAAAGAAAAATTTCCTAATTTTTTTGTATCTACATAATCTGGGTCATCATCATAATATTCACTTTGAGAATTATCTTCAAAATTTTCCAAGTTTTGCATATTTTTATTTTTAATTTTTTTTAAATTTAATTTATTTAAATTTTAATAATTTTTTTTTTAAAATTAAAAAAATTATAATAAAACTATTTTTTTGGATTATTTTTTTGAATTTTTTTGTGTTTTTATTGTTGTTTTTTGATTTTTGAGATTTTTATTATTGTTTTTTCCTTTTATATTATTATTTTTCTCTTTTGCATTTTTTCCATTTGTTGTTTTTATATTAACATTTTTACTATTAACATTTTTACTATTAATATTTTTATTGTTAATATTTTGTTTCACATTAGTTCTTTCTATATTCTTATTATTAGGGTTATAATAATTTTTATTTCTATTTTTATTTAAAGTATTAAAGTTATGAATTTCACTATTATTTTGCTTTGAACCAATCAATCTACTATAAGTTAAATATCCAATAATTAAAACAAGAATAAAAAGAACTAAACTAAATTTAATATACATAGAATTATTATTATTATGATTATCTCTATATTCTCTTAATTCTTCATTTCCTTTTTTAGTATTTTCTTCAATAATATATAAATTATCTTCAATTCCATTAATTTTTCCTTCACTTCTTTTAAGAGAAGAATTAATATCTTGACTTAATTTACTTAATGAAACAGTAATATCATAAATTTGTTGATATTCTTTTTGAACATTTTTTAATCTTTCTATTTTAGTTTTTTGATTTAATGAAGTATCAATTTCCATTTCTTGTTGACTTCCATTTGATAAATTATCATTATCTAAAAATAAATTTTTTTCAATTTGATTTTGAACGTCATTTTCTGCATTTCTTAAAGCATTTTTAAATTTATCATCTGCATTTTTATATTTAGTATATATTGATTTACTTATTTTATTTAATTTATCATAATCTTTTTTATTTTTTAAAAAATTTTTTATGTATGATATACTATCATTCATATTTTTCATTTGTTTTTGAATTTCTTCAAATTTATTTTTTATTTGTTGAATACTTGAAGGTTCTTTATATGAAATTGAATTTATATTTTTTTCTAATTCTTGAAGAGAAATATCGAAAATCCTTCTTTGCTCTGTTAATGAACTAAATTCATTTTCTACACTTTCATCTAGTAAAGATATATGTTTTGAATCTTCATCCATTTTTTTTTATTAAAATATGTATTTTATAATTTTTGTTTTATTTATTTTGGTTTTTAATTTTAAAATGAAAGTTTAATTTTTTATTTTATTTAATTTTATTGAATTTTTATTAATTATTTAATATTTTTTATAGTAAATTTTATTTTATTTTAAAATAAATTATAATGAAAAAAAAAGGAACTAGTAAATCAAAAGAAAAAAAATCTTCAAAAGAAAAAAAATCTCCAAAAAAAGATTCCTCCAAATCAGAAAAAAAAACTAAAAAATCATCTTTAAAAAAAGAAACAAAAAAAGAAAAATCTCCTTCAAAAAAAAAAGAAAAAACAATTCCAAAAGAAGAACCAGAACCAAATATTTTAGAAGAGAAAAAAATAACAGAAGAAAATAATATATTAAAGAATAATATAGATAATATTAATTTAACAACTGATAATAATAATTTAAATAAAGAAAAATGTGATGGATGTTTTTTACCAGAAGCAGTAAATTATTGTTTTCAATGTCAAAAACAATATTGTAATATATGTGATAATCAAATTCATATAATCCCTTCGAATAGAAAACATGAAAGAAAAAAATTAAATGAAGTATTAAATTTAAGAAAATTATGTTATAATCATAATTTACCTTTAAAATATTTCTGTGAAAGTTGTGATGAACCAATTTGTGAAGAATGTTTAATTAAAGGACCTCATAATAATAATTGTCATAATTGTTTAAGTATATATGAATCTTATAGAAGAAAATTAAATTATTTAAATCAAATAGTTTTTAAGAAATTGAAAAATAAATATAATTTAATTATGAATCAATATAATCTTTTGGAAAAAGTTACTAATGAAGTTAAAGCAAATAAAAATAATATTATGTTTGGAATTAAAAAAGAATTAAATGATAAAATTGATAATTTAAATTTAATTGAAGGGAAAAAATTAGCTGAATTAAATTTTAATTCTACTTCAATTCAAAAAGATATTAATAATATGCAAGAAATAATGAATAATCTATTAGAATATAATAATTGTGAACCTCAAGAAATGTTAAATTTTATTTTAAAATATCCAAAATTAAATGAAATGGCAGAAAATATTATAGCAAAACCTTTAAATAAAAATATAGAAATAAATTTAGATGATTTTCCTTTAGAAGATAATGAAAATAGAAAAAGAATAAATTATTATAATAAGTTAGAAGAATTAAATAAAATAAAAGATGAAATTATTTGGAAAATATTATCAGAGCATAAATATTATCATAATGAAAAAGAAATATTAAATAAAAGTATACATGAAATAAAAGAATGGGAAAAATTAAGTAATAAATATGCATTTGAATTAGAAAAATATAATTTAATATGTTATTTTTGTGGATGTATTTTAAATGAAAAAACAGTAAACTCGGAATGTGAAAAAAATTTCGAAAATGAAAATATAGATTTTTTAAATGATAATGAAATATTATATGGAGGAGTAATTAATAAAGAAGAAATAATTGGAAGTAAAAGACATTATTTTATTCCTAATAAACAATATAATAATTCTAAAAAAAATATAGATGATAATTTTGATAAAAATGAAATTTTTAATAATACTAGATATGCAACTACTTATAAAAGTGATTTAAATGATCAAATTTTGGAATCAGAAAATAACAGTGATAATGAAAATAAATAATAATTTTTTTTTTAAATGAATATTATTATAACAATGTAATTTAATATACTTTTTTTTAAGTTCATGAATTGAAAATGTGAATTTATTTTATAAAAAATCTTTAAATTCAAAAATTTTTCATTTAAAAATATATTTTTATATAAAATTTTTTCTATTACAATTACTCTTTTTTTTTTCAAGTTATATTTTTTTATTTTATTTTAATTTCAGCTGTTAAAAAGTAGATCGGTGAACTGTAATAATTTCAAAGATTCTATTTTTTTATTGAATTACTTTTAAATATTGGAAACTCGTGAAAATAGAATTTTATTTATTTCTAAAATAAATAAGCTTTTTATAATTTAAATTAATATTATTTAATTATTTTAATAAAAAATCAATTTTTTCTTTTGAATTGTTTTCACTATAATAAATATTTTCAACTATCTTTTTTAAAAAATCATCATTTTTCACAAAAGAAAAAATTTGGATAATTTTATTATTAATAACTTGATTACTATTTTTACTATTATAAATATGAATAAAATTTAAAATTAATTTGTTATATAATTTTTCATTTATAAAATTTCTTTTAAATAAAAATAAATCACATAAAAATTCATGTTGTACAAATTGCTCGGTATTATCATATTTAATAGGTAAATTGGAAACCCAAATTTCAATTAATTCATTTAAATATTTTTGAACAATTTCATTATTAAATTGAAAAAAAATAATTTTTCCAAAAGCAGAAATAATATTATCAAAAGTATAACCAAAATCATTTTCTTCATCTAATTTATCATTAAATTTAATTTCCATTGATTCTTTTAATCCTATTATACTTTTTTCTGCATATTTATTATAATTTTCTTTAGTAAATTTAGCAAAAATTCCAATTCCATAAGCTGCTGCTTGTCTAATTTCATGATTTTCATTATGAATTAAATTAATTAAAACTTCAAATAAATTATCCCATATATTAAATAACATTTCTTGACCTAAATATTCTATTAAATCATCTGTTATATATAATGCCATTTTTAATTCAAAGTTTTTTTGACTTTTTAAATAATTTGGTAAGATTTCTTTTAATATTACTTCTATTATATTATTTGCTTTCTCTTTATGAGTTTTTAATAATATTCCTAGTGTATTTGCTATTTCTGTTTCAATATTTTCTAAATTTTGAATATCTTCTTCAATAAATTCTTTTAAATTTTCTTCTTCTAATTCTTCTTCTTTAAATTTTTTTTTTTTCTTTTTATTATTTGATAAAAGCTCTTGTCTTTTTTTTTCTAAATTTTGGAAAAAAAACATTATTTTATTAAATAATTCATTTAATTCATTCTTTTCTAATATTCCTCCTGAATAATCTATAATTTTCTTTAAATTTATAAAAAATTTTTCACAAACATGATTATTTTTTTCTTTTTCAATTCCTTCTATAATAGTTTTAATATATAAAATCCCTTTTTCCCTTTTTTTTTCTTCTGGAAGAATTTTAATTAAATTAGGCAAAATTTTAGAAGACTTTGTTCTTGTTTTTTGCAAAGAACCATTTTTAATTAGAGGTAAAATTTCTTTTTCAGTTTCTTCAATATAATTTAAATAATCTTTTCCAACTGATTCTATTATTGTATTTAATAAAGAGAGACTTCCAATAAAATCTTCAGTTTCACTTGTATTTAAATTTAAATTATTTTTTTTATCTTTTGAATTATCATTATCATTATATAATTCACTTATATCAATTTCTTTATCAGGATTTGAACTTAAAAATAATTTTGGTTTCAATTTAACTAAAGTTAAAACAGTTTCTACTAAATTTGGTAATAAATTATTAAAATTTTTTTTTAAAATTGGAATTAATCTTTCAAGAGAATTCTGTAAATCACTTCTAATTGGATCATTATTAAAATTAATACCTTTAACTAAATCAATTATGCAATTTACTATACCTGGAACAAATTTATAATATTCTTCTTTTATATATGGACCAACTGTTGTTAAATTTTCTATTAATTTTCCATATAAAATTTTATTACTTTTTAATTCATATATTTCATTAAAATAATTTAATATTATTTCAAAACTTTTTTTTGCAAAAGGTTGGCTTCTTTCTTCTATTGTTGAAAATATTTCTAATAAACATTCAATTATTAATTTACGCAAAATTATTGGTATATCTTTCATAAAAAAATCAAATAATATATTTAATAATTGAGAAATATAAGGAAATATTTTTTCTGCATTGATAAATTGAATAAATGAAGTTATAGTTTCTATAATTTCACATTGAATTTTTAGGGATTTTTCAATAGGAAACATTTCAATTAATAATGGAATAATTACATTTATATTTTTATTTTGGAAATTTGGATTATAACTATGACATAATTTATTAATACAATTTATAGCAGCAAATTTAACTTTTAGATTATCATCTTTTGTTAAAGAAATAATTTTATTAAAAATATTATCATTTAAACTCATTTCTTCATCTTGATAACTTGATAAATTACTAAAAGAAAGTAAACCAATATATTTATAAACCCAATTATTTTGATTTAAAAAAGTATTGATTATTTCATTTAAACTTTCTAAAACTTCATCATAATCAATAGCTTCAATTATTCTTTCAATTAAACCTTGGGAAAACAAAATATTTTCTTCTTCTATTTTTTCAATTTCTTCATAATTATTTACTGAAGGATTATTCCAAGAAAAATCTATTTCTTTATTTATTTCAAAAGAATATGAATAAATCATTGAGAATAATATTTTTAAATCATTTTGTCTTTTTTTAAATAATTCTGGTAATTCTTCTATTAAATTTGTTATAACTTCAAAAGCTAATTCTCTTATTTTTTCATTAGAATAATTTTTTTTATCTATTATTTTTTTACACAAAGTAAAAATGTCTTGAAAATATTTTATAAAAATATTAGATTCAATACTACTTAATTCTATTATTGTTTCTAATAAACTTTTTAAATATTCTTCTTGATTTTGATTAAAACTTTCTAAAATAGATTGTAAAATATTAAAAATAAAAGGTTCTAATAATTTAATCTCTTCTTTATCAGAAAATGAAATTAGTTCAGAAATTAAATCAGTTAAAGTCGATTTTAATTTTAAAAAATTACTTTGAAAAATAGATTTAAAATAAGGAATAAATTTATCAAAATTATCTTTTATTATATCAAATAAAAAACCAGTTCCATTAGTTATTAATTTTAATAAACAATTAATTTGAATTATATTATTTTCATCATTTGGATTTAAATTTAATATACTTAAACTTAATTTTTTAAAATCTTCCCAATCTTCATCATTGTCAGAAACTTTATCTATAATTTGAGTTATAACATCTCCAATTTTATTTTTTTGAGATTCATTTTTTTCATTGAGAAAAAGTTCTAATGATTTAATTTTAATTTTGTTTTTTAAATCTTCATTTATATTTTTCCATTGAATAAAGTCATTTATATCTAAAATTTTTCTACAAATTACTAAAGCAGAAGTTATTATAATTTGCCCTTCATTTTTATTATTCTTATTATTTATATTATTATTATTTATATTATTATTATTATTATTTATATTTATTTTATTTGAATAATTTTGAGTTATTTGAAGTAAACAAAATGTTAATGCTCCTAAATTTTTTCTTAATTCTTGAAGTTTATTAATACTTTCTGTTCTTATATTCTTATCTGGATTTGTGATTCCTAATAAAATTTTTGTTACCATGTCTAAATCTTGACTTGTCATTTTTTATATTGAAAAAATAGAATAAAAATATATATTTTAATAATAAAATAATAATTATTTTATATTTAGTTTTTTTTGAAATTATTTTTTAAATATTTATTATTCAATATTTAAATAATCAGGAAAATAATAATAAGAAAATAATTTATCTTCATGTTTAGCTCCTTCACTGTTAAATTCAAATTCAACTATTTTAAAAGGAGGTAATTTTAGATTTCCTTTTTCAATAAAAATTAATTTTAAATTTATTTCAATTTCTTCGTTTCCTTTTATATAAAAAAGTCTTTTATTTATTCCGCTCATAAAATAATTAAAGCTACTAATTTTATCAATCATAAAAACTATTCTTTTTGGACTATTTACTTTATTTTTAACAAAAATATTATAATCTATTATATCATCATGAATTTCATATTTATAATTTAATTCTAATTCAAAATTTTTTATTATTAATTCTGGAAGAGGAATTTTTATTTCATTTAATATTATATAATTATATTGATTATAAAAATCAATCATTTTTTCTGTTGTCCATTTTAAATTTATATCACCTATTTTTCCATTTAATTCATTTAAAAATTGTATATCAAAAGGGATTATATAATCACTTGATTGTAAAACTGTAAAAATTTTTTTAAAAGAATCATTATTTAAATTATTTAATTTTAATAAAGATAATAATTCAGTTTCTATATTAATATTATTTAAATATTCTTCATTTATATTTTCAGAAATATCTTTTATTATTGTATCATACTCTAAATTATTTTTTAAAATAACATCAAATTTAAGTTTTTGTCCAACAGGAAATTCCTTTAGTTTTTTATTTGAAATATAATTATTACAAATAATATCAAAATTAAATTTAAACGGTTCATTAACTTGAAAATTCATTAATTGTTGTTCATTTATTTCAAAAGAATCATCAACTAATTCTTTTTTAATAATTTTATAGTTTGCTTTAAAAGAAATAGTATATTCTCCCTCATCTAAAAATTTCATAATTATAGGTAATTTTTTTCCTTCACTTATTATATTATTTAAATTTGGAATTGAAATTTGTTTTCCAAGTTCAATTCTTTCTAAATTATTACTTTCAGTATTAAATAAATAAATTTCAGGCTCTGAAAGAATAAAATTAATTTTATTATCATTTTTAAAAGAAATTTGAGTTTTAATAAAATTATTATTATTTGGAGTAGTAGTCGCAGTATTTAAAAAATTTGACATTGATGTTTTTTTTGGTGATAATAAAGTACTTTCCTTAAATTTATTTTTTTTGATGTTATGAAATTCTAAAAAAAATTCTTTTATTTCTAAATCAATAGTAGGATCTTTTTTTAATATACAATCAAAATTTACATATTCATTCATTCCTACTTTTACAGAATTTGGATATATAAATTCTAAAACATTTTTTGATAATTTTTGAAGGAAAATTATATTATTATTTGAATTAGATAGTAAATTTTCATAAATATAAAATGGAGTTTTTTCCAAAGTAAAAGTAATTTTTTTCAAAAATAACTTTTTATCATATAATTTTACAAGAAATTTATAATCAAAAATTATTGGATTTTCTTTTGATAATTCAGTTAATTGTTCTTGAGAAAAACTTCTAACAACAATTGAATTTTTTTTTTCTTGTTTATTTTCAATTTCAAAAATTAAACTAATTGAAGTAAATTTAATATTTTCTTTATTTAAACATGTACTAATTTTACAATTATATTCAATTAAATCTAACATTTTTTTAGTTTGGTCTTTTGCTAAATCTTTTATTGAATATTCAAAATTAAATAAATTATTATGAGTATTTCTCCTAGAATTAATTAATAATTTATGTTTATCTGCATCAATTGGATTTTCTAAATTATTTGACAAAGCTGCTGAAATTGATGAATTTAAATTTTTAGAATTTACTAATTCATTATCATTAAATAATTGAAAGAAAATATTTTCTTCTTCTTCACTTAAAATTTTAAAATTACCTAATTTAATCAATATTTCAAATAAATATTTTTTTTCCATTAAATTTAAAGATGAAGTCTTTAATTTTTTGATTAAAAATTCTGAAAATTTATTTAAAAAATATAATTTTATTTTTGGAAATTTATTAATATGTCTTGTAGAAAGTAATAGAATGTAAATTTTCTGTAAATCATTTAAAATATTTGTTTCTTCATTAAAAGAAACATCATTCATATAATTTAAAATAAATAAATATAATTGAATATTTGAAGTTGTAAAAGAAGTTAATTTAGTAAAATGAGATAAAGTTTCATTTATTAAATTTTTTTTTATTTCTTGAGATAAATTGGTTGAAGAAACATTATTATTTTGGAAATATTTTTGAATAAATATTAATTCATTAAATCCGATATGTTTTAAATTTAAAGGATCAATATGAAATTGATATAAAGGAACTTTCCCATAAAATTTACTTTTTTCTGTTTCAATTTTTTCGAAAAGAATTTCTTTATTATCTATTGTTATTTTTGTTAAATTTAAATTTTCAATCTCATTTTTTAAAATATAAATTACTCTTATTAAATTATAAATTCCTTTTAAGCATAAATTTCCAATAACAGTTTGACTATTATCATTTTTATTTTTACTATAAACTTCATTATAATACTTAACAAAAGATTTTATTCTTTTAAAAATCCAATAATATTCAAAAAATAATAATTTATCATTTTTTTCATAAAGAGAAAAATTTGAGAAACATGTTAAATGCTCATTAAAGAAATTTAAATTTTCTTCTAAAGAATTATATTTTTGAACAATTTGAAATATTTTATAAAAAATCCAATCAGCATTACTTTTAATTTCTAAATAATTTAATTTTACAGTTTCAGCTTTTCCATAATGATAACTATATAAATTCTTAATACTTTTTTTTAGCATTTTATAAGCTTCCAAAAAATATTTAAATTTTAAATTTACATTTTTTCTACTTTTAATAATAGAAATAATACCAATTTTAATTAAATATTTTGCTTTTTCTTCATCAGAAGCAACAGCTTCTTTTCTTTTAACATATTTTTCTTTTAATTTTTTATAATAATTTCTTGAAAGATAAAGTAAATTATTTGAAAATGCACTCATATCAAAAACTTCCCATTTTTCTATACTATATATTACATGAATATCATCTTTATTAAAATTTCTTCTTAAATTACTATCATTATTTATTTCATATTGATAAAGAGAATTTTGAACAATAAATATTATAATATTTGTATATTCATCATATTTTTTTATTTTGACTATATCATCATAAATATTATTTTCCTTTTCTAATAAATTATTGTTATCTGTCATATAATAAAATAATAAAAGTACACTTGGCTTTAAATTATTTATTGAATTAATCCATTTATTATTTATTATTCCTTTTTCATTATTATTTAATTTACTGTCTTTTTTACTATTTAATAATTCTTCAAAAGAATTTAATTTTATAAATTTTATTCTTTGATTAAAAATTGCTTCCACTTTATCTATTATTATCTGAGGAAGAGTATTTTTTTCATTTTGTTGATCAATTAAACCAAATAATAAAGAATTTGAAATTGGATTTTCAAGTTCATTTTCATTTCCAAACATCTTTTATTTTAAATAAAAAATGTTGAAATTAATTATTATTTACTTAAATAAATTAATAAAATTATTTTCATAAATTTAATTATTTTATTAAAAAAATTTTTTAACAATATTTAACTAAATTATTATCTTTTTCATCAGGAGAAATATATCTACTTGAAATAAGTTGTTCTAATCTTTTAATAACAAAATCTTTTGTACTTTGAAAAGGAATTCTTTTTAAAACTTCTTCAATTAAATCATCTCTGTTTAAAATTTTTTTTTGTTTTAAAACTTTCATTAAATAACAATCAACAACAGGTTTTCTATCTTCAATTGTTTTTTTTTCTATTTTTTCATTTTCATTAACTGAAGTATTTTCTGTATTCACATGAATTAAATTAATTTCTTTTTTTGAATTTTTAAAATTTAAATTTGCATTATATACTTTTTTATTATTATCATAAGTTAATAATTTAACATTTGTAATATCATCTAAATTTAATTTTAAAATATCTTTATTTAATTTAGTTAATTTAACTAAATCATTTAAAGATAAACTTAATTTATTTTTTTTGAAATTTAATAATATTATAGTATGAATTCCATTTCCTTTAATTAAATAAGTTTTTTTATCATTACTTAAAAATTCTATTTCTGAAGAACAATATGGTAAATGCCATTTAAGTGTTTTCCCAGAATTTTTATTTTTATAAAAATTATAAAATTCTTTTTGCATAAATGATATATCTTCATTTATATTTCCAGAAACAATATTATCAATTGGCCAAGAATAATTTGAATAAACATAAAAATTATATTTTATATTTTGTTTTTGTAAATTTGTATTTTTTGATATAAAAGAATTATTTAATTCTTCACTTAATTTAACATCAGAAATCATTTCTTGACTTTTACTAACAAAAAAATTTCCACATTCATATTTTAATTGTTCAATTAAATAATCTTGTAATTCTTCACTAATATTTAATTTATATAAACAAGTATTTGCTAATCTTTTAATAAAAAAATGTTCAAACATATCTTTATTTTCAATTAATTTAAATAATAAAATAAATTCATTAATTCTTTCTTTTAATTTTTCTATTTTTTCTTTTTTTGCTAAAATTGTTAAAACATAATCAATATATCTACTAAAAGTATCTGTGATAAAATTTGGTTTTACATTTAAAGCTTTTGTTAAACTTTCTTTTGATAAAGATTTAAATTTTTCTTCATTTAAAAATGAAATTGAAACAAAGTTATTTACATTTGTTTTCAATAATATTAATTGATTATATAATTCAAAATAATTTGTATGATATAAATCATATATTTTTTCTGAACATTTTTGAATATAATCATTAAATCTTTTTTTTATTTCATCTTCTATTTTTATTCCTTTGAAAAGTAAAAATATTTTTTTCATTAAAAGAAAATTTTCAGAAAAAATTTCATTTTTATTTTGGAAGAAAAATTTATCAAAAATGATTTTACTTTTATCTTTTAATAAAATATTATTTAATTCATTTTCTAAAGATTTTAAACTTATTTCATTTAAATAATCTAAAATTATAGTTTTTTCTAAAGAAAATACCAAATATACATAAGAAATATAATCTTCCAAATTTTTTTCTTGAATAATTTTCTTTGTATTATCTTCATAAAATTTTTTTGAATTATCTAAAAAAGATTTATTAAAATATTCTTTATATAATCCGCTTTCAGAAAGAAAATTAATAACCAATTCAATTTTTAATAAATATTCTTCTATTCTTTCTTTTTCAAAATTAATTTCTTTATTAATTATTTTTTTTCTAAAATCATTTATATTTTCATTTGTAATTTCAATTATAAAATTTAATGTTTTTAAATTATTATTTCTTTTTAAACCTTCTTTTAATGAATCAAGAAAAATTGCATAAACATTATTTTTTTGAATATTACCATAAATTTTTTTTTCATATCTATTAGTAATTTTTCTTAAAATATTAAAATTTTTAACAACATTAAACCAAATTTTATTAAAATTTTCAAAAAATTGTTCTTTATCTTGATTAATAATTTCATCTAATTTTAATTTAATATCTGAAGCAAAATTAACTAAAACATTTTCAATAAATATTTTTGTAGTTGTTGAAACATCATAACACAATAAATCATTTATATTATTATATAATTCTTGAAACACTAAATCTGATTTTCCCTCTTTTAATATATTTATAAAATTAGATGTTATATTTTGCCATTTTTCTTCTAAATATTCTTTATTAGGTTCTTCAAAAACTTCTTTTACATTAAATTGAATAACTAAATTTTTATTTGAATTTTTCAATTCAGTCATATTTTAAATATAAATTAAATTAAAAAAAAAAATAAAAAAACTAAAATAAAATTCTAAATAAAAAATTCCATTTATAAAAATAATAAATCAAAAAAATAAGAAATAAAATAATTTTAATCTTTGATTCTACAAATTTGAAAATGAAAATTATCAAGATAAAAAGAAAGAAAATCAGCTCCAGTGACAATACTTAAATTAAAATCATAATTAGTAACATTAATAGGACAAATAAAAACAAACCATTCACCTCCAATTCCATTTTTTATTAAATTTGCTGTTGAAGTTGATAAAGGATTTAATTTATTTAAATAAGCTTGAATTGAACTTTTTATTATTGTTACATATTCATTTTGATCTATTCCTTTTCCTTTTGCTATTAATTTATATTGAGGTTGATATTGTTGTTGAAAATTATTGATATTTTGATTTTGTTGGTTTGGTATCATTTTTTTTTTTTGAAATTTGATTTTTTTTTTGTTTCTTTATTTTTTTTTTTATTTATTTTTTTCTTTTTTAAAAGATGAATAATTTTAATATTTATAATTTTTTAAATCCAGATTTTAAAAGTTTGTCTCAGGAATTTTTGGATTTTAAAAAATATGTTTTTGTGAATAAATATGGAGGATATTCTATCAATTGGAAAAATCCAAATGCTTTAAAAGAACTTGTTAAAAGTTTATTAAATAAATATTTAGATATAATATATTATGAAATTCCTGAAAATTTTTTAATTCCAACTTTAACCTCAAGATATAATTATTTAAATTATATTAATAATATTTTTAAAAGTAAGAAAATTGATAAAAAAGAAAATATAATTTTAATTGATATTGGAACTGGAGCAAATATAATATATCCTTTATTAGGTTATAAAATATTTAATTGGAAATTTTTAGGAAGTGAAATAAATGAAGATGCAATTAAAATAGGGAAAAAAATTTTAAAAGAAAATAATTTAGAAAATGTTATTTCAATTATTAAACAAAATAATGATAAAAAAATATTTGAAAATATTATTGATTCTATAAATAAATATTTTTGTTCTATTTGTAATCCTCCTTTTTTTGATGTTAATAGTGAAGAAAAAAAAGATAATTTATATACTGATAATGAATATAATTATAATGAAGTTTATTGTGAAGGAGGAGAAATTTCTTTTATTAAAGAAATGATAAAAGAAAGTTATTTATTTAGAAATAATATATTTTTGTTCTCTACACTTATTGGAAGAAAAAGTAATATGAAAAAAATATTTAATTATATTCAAAAATTAAATGAAATTAAATTTTTAGTTAAAAAGACTATTCAACAAGGAAATAATTCTAGATATATTATTATTTGGTCTTTTTATGATAATTATTTGGATTTTGAAAATGAAAGTAATTTTGAAGAAAATATTAATATAACTTATAAAGATTATATAGAAGAATATTAAATATATAAAAAATAACTATAATTCGAATTTTAAATACTTTTAAAAATTTTTATTATTACGAAAAAAAAATTTTTATAAATCAAATAATCTAAAAATATATATAAAATATTTATTCATTTTTAACTTGATTTAATTTATTATTATCAACTAATTGATATTCACTTGTGAAATTATAGGAGCCCCAGAGTTTTTTTAATAAAAACTTTTTAGTTTTTTTATTTTCATTAAAATTTCCAAAAGAAACAACAGAAGGATTTTTTTCAACAAAATCATATTTAGGTTTATAATAACAAATAGAAGGATTTTCTAAAGTCGAAGGATTAATTAATTCACCTCTAGGATTCATTTTATTAAAATCAATAACTTTATTAATATTTTCTAAATAATTTATTGGTTCTAAATAAGTTAATTTATCTAAAGTTTGAGGTACTTTAAATTTTCTTGAAGTATATTGACTAAATTTTAGAGCATGATTTTCTTTTGTTATTGGTGGTAATAATTTTTTATAATTTTGACTTTTACTTTTATTTAATTTCCCTTCAATATCATTTTTATCATTATTTAAATTTTCATAATTATTATTATTTGTAGTTAAATTTATTTGATTATATATATTATTTGTACTATTATTATTATTTAGATTTGAATTATTATTGTCTATTTCTAAATTAGTTAACATTATATTTTGTTTTATATTTGGTATTTTTTTTTTTATTTTATTATTACTTTTTTCATAACTTTCAATAATTAATTCTTCTTTCTTTTTTTTTAAAGGAGAAATAGTATTAATTGGAAGAAGAAATTTAACAGAAGGAACTTTTTTATATATTGCATTATAATTAGGATGATATTTATATGGATCTGGATTCTCTGGAAGAATACTTTTTTTTTTTGGTATATTTTTTTCATGATGTTTAATTTCTTTTAAAGATTTATTTCTTTTCATATATTTATCATCATATTTAACATCAAAAAAATCTTCTTTTTCATTATCTTGAATTTTAACAAACATTTGTTCTTCTAAATCATTTATATTATCTGTAAAATATTTTCCTTGTTCGAAAGTATTTTTATTTTTTTCATGACTAAACTCATGTAATTTTTTTGGAGATTTTAAATCTTTTATTAAATTTTTTAAACTATTATGTTTAAATATTCTTTGTAGTGATAAACTATATTTTGAATATGTATCAAACTTTGGAATTGAATCAAACATTTCTACTACTTTATTATTTTCCATTTTTCTTTTTTTTTAATTAATAATTTTTTATAAGTTTTTTTTATTAGTGAAAAAAAAATTTATTTCTCATTTTTTTTATTTTAAAATTATTTTTTAATATGTTATTATTTTATAAATATATATAACTATTATCTAAATTTCCTTTTTTTAAATGTCATAACCCTATAAAAAATAATAGTTAAAATAATAATTAATAATAAAATTAATAATATTCAAAACCCTAAAGGATTAATCAAATCCAAAACTTGTTCTAAATTTATATTAAAATTAAAACTCCAAAGTTGCTGATTATATATTTTTTTAGAAAATAAAATATTTCTTCTTTTCGTTTCTTTAAGAATATTATCGTCTTCTTCTTTTTGTTCTTCTAACAAATTTTGAATCCATTCATTCTAAAATTTAAATTATAAAAAAATTATAAAATAATTTACATTTTCTTCAATAAAATTGTATAAATCCTTATTTGTAAATTTATCTATAAAAATCATTTCAATATCATCATCCTGGTTTAAATTTTCCTTTTTAACTGTTGAAAATATCTCATTAAATTCATTATCTAAAACTATTTTATAAAAAAAAATATTATACATTTATAAAAATCATTTTTTTTGTTTTTCAAAAGATTTATAATTCTGCTTTCTCCATCAAATTCTTCTATATTTTTTTTTAATTCATTTAAACTTTCTTTTATAATTTCTTTATATATACATTGGCAAATTTTTATTTTAGTTACATTAATAATTTTTTCGTTAATAAATTCATTTTCTTTAACAAAATCTATAAATTTATAATTACAAATTAAATTAAATTTATTAAAATTATTCACAGTAATTTTTAAAAAGGAATCTTGCAATTTTTTATAATTTCCATACACAGGGAAATTTGTTGAATTAATATAAAAAACTGAATATTCATCACAAAGACTATCAACAAAAATCAAAGGAATATTTTCTAAAAATTGATTTATTTGATAATTTATATCGAAATCATCAAAATCATTCATATCACTTAAGTTATATAAACTATTAATTAATTCTTCATAAGAATTATCTTTTGTTGATGATAAAGAATTATTAAATTGAATTATATTGTTTTCCTTTTCAATTTTTCTTAGTTCCTCCTTTAAATATATATCATAAATGTTAGATGTAATTTTTATTATATTTTCTGATAAAGGATTAATTACAATTCTGTTATACAAAATTATCATTAATCTATATATACTAAATTTTGGTTTTAATGGTTGAGAACCATTTAACAATTTTTCATAAATTAAATTAATTAAAACATTTAAATTTTCCAAATTTTTATTTATATAAATCGCTCCATCCACAAACGATTTATATCTTTTAATAAAATTATCCAATAATAAAAAATCTGAATACTTGTAATTAACAATTTCTAAATATGAAAAAATACAAAAATATGTAATTGTTAAATAAAAAGTAATCAATAATGTTATTAAAGAATTTCCACTTTTATTTTTTATTCTTAAAGTAAAAAGTTCCTGAAAAAATTGTTCGAAATTATTATTAAAATTAATACAATTATTATTCATTTGTTCTTCAGATAAATTAAAAAATTGGAAATTTTCATTAGGTAAAGAATAAAATCTTAAATTTTCTAAAATTTCCAAATCATTTTCTTCCAAATCAAATAAATTATATTTTTTCAAGGCATCCGAAAAAAAACAACTTTCTTTTCTACATCTAATTTCAATATTTTCATTTAAAAAATTATCTTTAATTTGCTTATTATAAAAATCATAAATATCTTCTTGTTCATATAAATAATCATAAAGATAAGTTTGATGAGAAGTATTTAAATCATTTTCAACATATAAATTTTGTTTTCTTAAAGGTGGAATTGACCAATATTCTAAATTTAAATTTATTTAAAAATTAAAATTTAAACTTACCTTTTAAAATTGAATATAATTGAATATAAAATTGTTTTGAATCTTTTTGAAATGAAGGAATAGAACTTATATTTAAATTTTTATAAAGAAATTCTATTTGTTTTCCACATATATAAAATTTTTTCCATTGAATTCTTGAATTAAGAAAATTTAATTCTTCATTTTTTCTTTGATTATTATTTTCTAAAAGTTGATTTAAAATACTATATTCATCATATGAAGAAGTATAGCATTTTTTACATATTTCATTGAATAATTTGTTAATTTTTTTTTGTTCTTTTTTATTACTGGAAATAAAATTTATAGTATCGTTTATGGAAAGGAATGATAAAATAATTTTTAAAAGATTTTCGTTTAAAAAAACTTTTTCAGTTTGAGAGTTCATTTTTACTTTTTTTTATTTTATATTTATTTGAACACATATTCTTATCATAATTTGATTAATTTTTAATAAGAAAAAAAGAACTTTTGATTCGCTAATATTTTAAGAATAAAGTTAAGATTATTTCTTTAGTTTATTTAGGGAAAATCATTTTATTAATTATCAAAAAAATCATTTTTAAATACTTAATCTGAATGTAATTTAAAAAAAAAATAATCATTAAATAAGTAAAAAAAATAGATTGCTTAAGAAATAATTTAATTTACAATTATTTATTATATCTAATATAGATAGATTCTTATTCGTTGAACTAAGATTTAACTTTAAGTGAAAATGTATGATAAAATCTGAATTCATTAAATAATATTATATAATCATATATATAATATATTTATATAATTTTAAAAAATTTAAATTAATTTTTAATTTAATTCAAAAAATTAAATTAATAATTTATTAAAAGGAAAAAGATTTAAAAAACATGTTGATTTTTAAGAAACCTATAAAAATTAAATAATTGTATAATTCCAATAATAAAAATAACAAAAAGTTGAATATAAGTTATAAATTTATACCATTTAGTATTAGAAATAGTTTCTTTTGAAGAAGTATTTTCTAAATCCATTTGAGAATTTTGATAATTAATTATTTTTTCAGATAATACTTTAATTTGATAAGTTTTATTACTCATAATTTCTAAATCTTCATGTGAAATAGCATTATTTAATTTAATATCATCCATATTATCACTATTAATTTTTAAATAAGCAAAAATTTGTTCTTTAGGTCCTTTATTTTTTCCATAATTTGAAACTTCAAAACAAATTTTATATATTCCTTCTTCTTTAACTGTAAAAGTAGTTTTTTGTTTTGGATTTGTAATTAGAGGTTGATAAATTTTTATTGAGTTAACTTCATCTACAACTCTTATTGTAATATATTTTAATATTTCTGATACATCTTTCTTTGTTAAAGTAAATATTTTCCATTTTAAAATTACTGAACTTTCTTGAAAAAATTCATCATAAAAACATTGTTGTGTTGATGGTCCTATTTTAAAAAGTAATGCTGTGTTTATTTGAGTTATTGTTGATAATATTATTAATATAATTTGAAAAGAGATTTGCATTTATTTATTTATTTTAATAAAATATAATTTTTTTTAAAGTTTTTTTTTTTGAATCTTTTTTATCAAATTTTTTGAATTTTTAATTTATTTTTTTAAAAATACAATTTTAAATAAATAATAAATATGAATAAAATAAACTTTAATTTTCAAAAACATGATATAAAAAAATTTTATAGAGATATTTCTCCAAATTTAAAATCAACAAATAAAAGTATTGATAATTATCCAATTCCAAAAAATAATATATCAATAGAATTTCCTTCAAATTTTTCTCCCAAAATTAAACAAATAAAAAAAAGAAATTTAAGACCAAATTCTTATAGTTCTTTTATTCAGAATAAAACAGAAAATAATCAAATTAATAATTCAAATTTTTTATCTCAACAAACAAAAAAAATAAAATCTATTTCTAAAAAAAAAGAATATTTACATACTGTAAATAATTTTTATTCAAATAAAGGTGAAATAAATAAAATAAATAATAATAAAGGAATTCCTTTTCATAAAAAAGATAAAAAAACTAATTCAATGAAAGGATTAATTCAAAGTAATTTTTTAGGAAATAAAATTATAAAAAAAAATGCTTTTAATGATAATAAACTTCAACATTCTTATATGTTATCTACAAGTAATTTAAATATAAATATTAACAATATGGATAATTCAGAAATAAAAAATAAAAATAATAATATTAATTATGTTAATACTTATGAATCAAATAATTTTTCATCATCTAGAGATAAAAAAAACATTTTAAATAAAGAAGAAATAAAAAATAAAATTGAGAAAATTAATAATCAATTAACAAATTTAATTAGTAAAGTTAATAATGAGCAAAAAGAATTTATTTTGAAAGAAATGAAAAAAAATTATAATTCTCTTTTATTAAATCATAAAATTAATATTTCGAATACAATAAATAATTTAATTACTGATAATAATTTTTTAAAAGAAAGGAATAAAGAATATAATAAAAAAATTGAATTATTTGAAAATATTATGAAAGATTTAAAACAAGAAAATAAATCAATAAAAGAAGATTTATTAAATAAAGGTAAAATAATAAGAGAAATTCAAAATAATATAGTTTTAATTTCACAAGAATTTGAAAATTTAAAAAATAAAAATAAAGAAAATAAAAATTCTGAAAGAATAAATGAAGAAGAAAGTGATTCTAATATAAGTTTAACTGATAATTTTATCAATTTAGAAAGAAATAATAATAAAAATTATATGATAAGTAATAGTTCTAATATAACAAAACCAAGTTCTCATTTAAATTTAAACATTGAAAAACAAAAAGGATTTCAAGAAGAATTTATTGAAAATTATGATAAATTTTCTCCTTCTTGGAGAGAAGAAGTTGATAAAATGATGAGAAGACAAGAAAATAAAAAATAAATATTATAGTTTTTAAAATATAAATAAAGTAATTTTTTCAAAATTTATTATATGAAATATTTCAAAAATAAATTATTTTCATTTAAAATTTTTGTTTAACTAATAGTTAATTATTAAATAATTGAGAATAGATTCTGAATGATTATATTAATATTTGTCTTATTAATTTTTTTTAAATTTTTTACATAAATTTCAAAAGAGGATTTATATTTATGGTGGTTCTTTATATTAAATTTTAGGAAATTATAAATTCATAAATTTATTCTTTAATTATCATAAATAATCTTTATTTTATTTGAAAAAAATTATATTTTTTGGCTTATAAATAAATATTTTTTTATTTTAATATATTTTTTTTTCTTAATTAATTTATAAATTTACAAGTTACTTAAAAAATAAACGTGTAAAAAAATAATATGTTAAATGGTTTAAAAGATTTCTTTAGAAAAATAGATTATTTTGGAATTCAATTTAATTTTGAATATGAATCAAAAGAAAGATATCATAGTGTAACAGGAGGAATAGTTTTTTTTATTTTTATTCTTATTGCCTTGGTATATACGTTAATTACACTAGTCAATTTAATCGAAAGAAAAAATCTAACAGTTGTATATTATAAAATGCAAATTCCATCAACAGATTCAATTAATTTTGATAATTATAGTTTAACAAATGCTTTTAGTTTAACTTGTTCAGGAAGTTCTTATGGTAATTTAACTGATTATTTTTCAATAGAAACAAATCATGTTTCTTTAACTCAATATAATGGAGAAGTTCAAAGAAATAAAGAACAATTAAATTATTCTTATTGTACAAATGAACATTTTTATAATAAATTTAATGAAAGTGTTGAATTATATGGTTTAAATTCAAGATATTGTTTTGATGATAATAATATTACAATTGAAGGAATATATACTGATGAAGTTTATAAATATGTTGAAATAACAGTTTATATGACAAAAACAGATCCAGAAAATTATCAAGAATATTATGATTTATTAACTCAAAATGATTGTAGTTTTCAAATTTATTATACAAATTTTGCTTTTGATGTTAATAATTTTGATGATCCAGTAACACCTTTTATAGGGAATAAATTTTTAAAATTAGAACCAAATTATTTTAATAAAATGGAATTATATTATTTACAACAAAAATTCAATACATATCAAAATTATTTATTTGATAATTATCATACTAAATATTATGCAGGATTTTCTGATTCAAGTTCTTTTACATTATTTAAAGGAAGTGATAGATTTGAAGCAAAACCTGATTCTTATAATCAAATTGCAAAATTTTTTTTAAGAGCTGATACAAGTAGAAATATTATAACTAGAAAATATATGAAATTAACAGAATATGCTGCAAGTACTTCTTCTTTATTATCTGGATTATTAATAATATTAAATATGATTTTTCATAAAGTTAATAAAATTTATGCTTTGGAAAGTATGATGAAAAAAATTCATCAATTTAAAGGTATAAATAATAAAAATTATAAAATTATTCAAAAAATTAGAAGTGAATTTAGTGATTATCAAATTGAAAAAATTAGTCAATTTGCTGAAGCTTATTCACAAAAACCAAGTTTTAATCATTCATCGAAATTTATTAAAAAAAGTATTTTTGATTCAGGATTTCAACCAAAAATAACTAAAAATTTAACTATGCAAGGAGAAAATCTAGAAAAAAATATAAGTAGTAACATTATTTTCAATAAATTAAATATAAATAAAATTAACAATAATAATAATCAAAATGTTAATATTACAAATAATAGTGAAATAAATAAAATTCAATTGTCTACTGTTAATAATAGAGAAAATAATGAAGATTTTGTTTTTTTATTTCAAAAAAAACAAAATAGTAATAGAACTCCAAAGAAATCTCTTTTTATATTAGGAGATAAAGATAAAAAAAACAAGAATAAAATAAATCAATATAATCAAATTGAAAAATTAAGAGTTAAAAAATTAAAAAAAAAAAGAATTTCAAGACAAGAAAAATTACTTTTTGAATTTAATGTATGTGAAGTTTTAAGTTCTATTCTTTGTCCTTGTTGTCTTTGTAAAAATTTAGGATATAAATTAAAATTATTTCAAATAGGTAAAAAAAATTTAGATTTTCAATTAGATATTCTAACATATATAAAAAATAATCAAACTTTAGAAATTTTAACTTATATTCTTTTAGAACCTTATCAAAGAACAATGTTAAAATTTTTATCAAAACCTTCAATTTCTTTAGTAAATAAATTAAATTACTTAGAACAATTAAATGAAGATTTTTGTGTTGATATTTGTGATGAAGAATTAGACGAATTTTGTTCGATGTTTAAATATTTACAAAATACAAATACTAAAACTAATGAAGAACAAAGATTATTTCAACTTGTAAATTTAGAAATGAATAATTTATTAAATTAATTGTTAAATATAATTGAGTAATTTGAATGTATAGAGTAATTGTTAATGTTTTAAAAAAATCTTTTTTCTTTTAATTAAACAAATGTTAAAATATTTTTATTATTAATTAATTATATATTATCGAGTTTTTCATCAATTTTAGCTAACAATTTTTTGAAATCATCTAATGCTTTAGCATGATTTTCTTCAAGTGGATTATCAATATATTTATTAAAATTAATTTGATTGTTTGTATTATTTTTTATTTGATTATTAATTTGATAGTTTAGAGAATTACTTGAATTCATGTTTGAATTTTTATTAATTAAGTTATTATGTGATATAGGATTATATGTAAAAGAATTATTTAAAGAATTATTTTGTATAACTGGTAAATTAAACATATTATTCGTATTTCCTATATTCATACTAGAATTTAAATTATTATTTAAACTATTATTATTATTATTAAAAGTAAATTTTTTTCCTATTGTATTATTATAAAAGGATAAATTTTTAACTTTATTTTGATAATTAAATTCTAAATTTTCTTTTTGAGTTTCAATTTGACTAATTTTTTTTTTTAAATTTTGAATTTCCAAAATGTATTTTTTTTCACGATTTTTCAATTGTTTTATAATATTTTTATATTTATTTTCCATTTCATTTTTTTTTGCAGTTTCTTTAAATAATTGTTGTTGAGCAAAATTAATTTTTTTTTTAATATATTCTTGTAATTTTTTTATAGTATCTGTAGCCATAATTAAACTGTCAGAAATTTCTTTTTTTTCACTTTCTAATTCAGCTTTATCTTTAATTAAATCATTTATTTTTTGAGTAAATTCAATTATATCATTTTCTTTTGATTGTTCATAAATTGCAATGTCATTTTCTTTTTGTTGAATTTCATTTTCTATTTCATCAATTTGATTTTTTAATTGTTCAATTATAATATCTTTATTTTGTAAATTTATTTTATATTCATTTGATTCATTATTTAACATTTCTACAGTATGAGTTAAATTAATTATTTCTTCTTCTGTCTCATATAATTTATCTTTATATAAATTTGCTTGATTTAAATATTCTTCATTTTGATTTTTAATATTTTGAATTTGATTTTCATAATTTTTTTTTGATTCTTTCAAATTTTGTTCTAAAATTTTTATTTTTTTTTCATTTTCATCATTTTGATTATTTAATTTTTTTATTTCTTTATCTTTTTTATTTAATTCAGTTTGCTCTTCAAAATCTTTTTCATCAATTTGATTTTTTAAAGAATCAATTTCAATTTTTTGATTTGAATTATCATATTTTAATTTTTCATTTTCAATTCTTAATTCATCTGTTTTTTTTGTTAAAGTAGAAATTTCATTCATAAATTCATTTTTAATATTATTTTCTTTTTCTTGAAATTTTTGATTTAATTTTTTTTCTTTTTCAGTAAAATTATTTTGTAATTCTGTTATATGTTCTTCAAATATTTTATTATTTAATTTTTCTTCTTCTGATTTTTTTAATTTTTCTTTTTCTTCTCTTAATTCATTTTCTAATTCATTTATTTTCTCTTTAAAATTATTATTATCTTTTTTTAATTGAGAATTTACATTTTCTAATTTATTAAATCTTTCACTAAATAAAGGAAAAGATTGTTGAAATTCTTTTATTGTATTATCTTTAGCTTTAATATTTTCTTGTAATTTCAATATTTCATTTTTTAAATAATTAATTTGGTTTTCATATTGTTTGTTTATTTTTAAATTTGAATTATCAGTATAATTATTATTTTGATATTGAGGATTAATATTATTAAAACTTGGATTTTTATATAAAGAATTATTATTTTGTTTTTGAATATTTGGTTGATATTTTTCATCATCAATATCTGAATCTGTTAAATAATTTCCTGTATCACTTTGAAATTCATGTGGACTGTTTAAATTATTATCATCAATATCAGTTTCTGTTATAACTTCTTTTTGATTGTTTTCTTCCATTTTTTTTATTTTTTGTTTTTATTGAAATTTAAACATTTAAATTTTTAATTTCATATGAATAATTAATAAAATTATTTTTTCAAAAATTATATATATTGTATTTTAATATTAATAATCTTCATTTGACCATTCTATTTTATATTCAGGGTAAAATTTTTTTAAAATTTCTACTGTTTTTTCATGTTCTGCTTGACCATAAACTGTTGAATAACCATAAACTTTTATTTTTTTATTATTAATTTCAATTCTTCCTCCTCCATTTGGTTCAAAATTATATTTTTCTATTAAGGATTTATTATCTGAAAATAATATTTTATCTAAAAAATCTCTATATATATATTTATGATATGGAAATTCTTCACTTCCTCTTATTATTATTTTATAATCATTTGGATTTTTTTTATTTAAAACTTTGATTTGAATATATTTAAATCTTCCAGAATTATCAATTTCACAATCAATAATAGGAGCATCCATAAATAAAAATAAAAAAAAATTTAAAAAAGAAAAAAAAAAATGTGAATTAATTTAAATAAAAAAAAAATAGATAAAACAACAAAAACTTTACAATTTAAATTACAATATCTCCTTATTTGAAAAATAACTTAAAATATATAATATATCAATAAATCAAAAAAAAAAAGAAATATTTTTTTACCAATTAATAAAAGGATCTTTTTCTTTTTTTAAAGGAGTATCTTCTCCTTCATCAGAATCAGGATATTCATTAAAATTACTAGAATCCGCAGCTGAACGAACTTCAGGAACAAAAGGAGGTTTTAAAGTTCTAAAAAGAAGTCCTTTCCAATCAAAACCATTAAAAAATTTATGATCAATAATATCTTTAATACCATTTTTTAAGCAACCATATCTTCTACTTATATCACTAACTAATAAATGTTTAATTAAGCTTTTAGCATCTCTATCAATATTTTTAGGATATTTAACTTTACCTTTAAGAATTTTTTGATAAATTGCCATTGGATCAGAATCATTAAAAGGATCAATTCCAACAATCATTTCATATAATAAAACTCCAAATGTCCACCAATCAACTGGTTTTCCATGTCCTTTATTTGTTATTATTTCTGGAGCTAAATATTCTGGAGTTCCACATAAAGTATATGTTAATCCTTCATTTATTACCTTTGCAAAACCAAAATCTGTTAATTTTAAATATCCATTTTGATTTATTAATATATTTTCAGGCTTTAAATCACGATATATTATATTTTTATTATGTAAATATTCAAATATTGTTACTATGTGAGCACTATAAAATTTAGCATGGTCTACTGGGAATTTTGTCATTGATCTTAATAAGGAAAATAATTCTCCTCCTGGAATATATTCTAATAAAAAATATAAATTATATGAATCTGTTGTATTTGCTCCTTTCATTTCTATTATAAATGGATGATATATTAATGAAAGAATTGAATATTCTGAATATATATGATCTACTTGTTTTAATCGAAGAATTTCTGTTTTTTTTAATATTTTTATTGCAAATATTTTATTTGTTTTCTTATTTCTACATATTCTTACTCTACCATAAGAACCTGTTCCTACTGTTTGAAGAAATGTATATTCATCAATTCTTATTTTGTTTACGTAAAATTGCTTTTTTATGTTCTGTATTGGAAGTTCTTCGGGAGTTGCCATTTTTTTAATTTTTTTTATACTTTTTATTTATTAATTATTTGTTATATTTTGTACAATAAAAATATTTTTTTTCATTTTTAAAAATATAATTTTTTATTAAAAGTGAAACTAGTGGAATTTATTAAGATATAAATTATAGGAAAAAATTATTATATTTCTATAAAAGAAAGTTAATCTATTTTTAAGAAATTAATATATTTTTAATTTTTTAAAATTAAAAGAAAAATGAATTAATTTAAGAATATATTTTAAGTTTTGTCTTTGGTAAATTTTATAAAACTGGAAATAATTTTCTTAAATATAAATTGTAAAAAAAATATTTTAAATAATGAAATGGAAATAATTCAAATAACATGGGGATTGGGGATGGGGATTGG
>JAJJKW010000291.1:0-58548 GCA_023805745.1 Isotricha sp. YL-2021b | reverse complement strand
GATTTAGGAGGAGGAACTTTTGATGTTTCTATTTTAAAAATAAAAGGTAATGAATTTACTGTTTTAGCTTCTTGTGGTGATCCTCATTTAGGAGGAGAAGATTTTACAAATAAATTAGCTGATCATATATTACAATTATTTATTCAAGAATATCCAGAATTTAAAAAAATTGATTTTTATAATAAACAATCTGAGAAAGAATCAAAAGCTTTTAATAGAATAAAAAAATCTGCAGAATTAATCAAAAAAACATTATCAAATATTATGGATGCAGAGATTGATTTAGATGGTTTATATGGAAAAGATTTTTTGAAAACAATAACAAGAGGCGAATATGAAACTCATTGTTCTCCATTATGGGAAAAAACGAAACCTTATATAGATAAAGTATTAAAAATAGCAAAATTAAAAAAAGAAGAAATAGATGAAATAGTTTTAGTAGGAGGATCCATAAGAACTCCAAAAATACAAGAAATGGTAGAAAATTATTTTAATTTAAATAAAAACAATAAAAAAGAATCTAAAATAATAATAAAAAAAGAGGATAAAAAGTTATCTAAGGCAATTAATGCAGATGAAGCAATTGCAATTGGAGCAGCAATTGTAGCATGTATTGAAAGTAATTATCCAAATTTTCAATCAAATAATTTAATAATAAAGGATATAATTACAAAATCAATAGGAATAGGAACAAAAGGAGGAAAAATGGAAATTATAATTAAGAAAGGAACTTTATTGCCAGTTAGAGAAGAACCTTTAATGTTAGCTAAATATTTTACCCCTGTAGTTGATTATGCTAAAGGAGTTAATGTTGATATTTATGAAGGTGATAATGAAGATTGTAAAAATAATAATCATTTATATCATTTTTCTCTTTATCCTATTCCTAATGATGTTAAAGATAAAATTATTATTAAAATAATAATGACTCTTGATCATAATGGCGTTGTTACAGTTATTTCAAAAATTAATGATATAAAAATGGGAGAAGATAAAATTATTAAACCTTCATTTTCACATTAATTAACATTTTGAAATATAATTTATTCAGACAATACGTTTTTTTAAAATGTTTTTGTTTATTTGTAAATAAAGATATTAACTTTTAAAAATTTTTTAAATAAATAAAATTGTTTAATTTAAAAATATTTATTTTAAATAGTCTAAAACATAAATTTATTTATTTATTTTTTTAATCTTGTTCTTCTAATTGAATACCAGTATTAAATAATTCATTAGTAGCTTTATAATAAAAACTTGAAGTATTAGTTCTTTTTCTTTTAAAATATCTATAACCAAAATAGAAGACAAATAAAATAAAAACAATTAAAAGAAATGTTTTAAAAGTAAATCCACCTTCATTTTTAGGAATAATTATTTGAGGATCATTATTTGTTGGATTCACAGGATTTGTAGGATTATTTTTTTTTTTCATTTCTTCTTCTTTTTTTTTTTCTTCTTCTTTTTTTTTTTCTTCTTCTTTTTTTTTTTCTTCTTCTTTTTTTTTTTCCTCTTCTTTTTTCTTTTCTTCTTCTTTTTTCTTTTCTTCTTCTTTTTTCTTTTCTTCTTCTTGAGAAACAAATTTTATTACTTTTCCTTCTCCATTATAAAATCCAATTTTATTATCATCCATATTAAAAATCATTGAAAATTTTTTCAAAAATTCACTTCCAAGAACAAATTCATTTTTATCTGATTTTGAATAAAAAATAAATTCATAATGTTTAGCTTCACTATCATAAACAAATAAATCTTCTTTTGGAATATATAAGCCTAAATCATTATGTAAAACAAGAGTTAATTCAGATAATTCATTATAATTATTTTGAGAACAAGTAAAAGTAAAATATCCTTTTTTAATACCAAAATTACAACTTCCATTATTAATTAAGTTATTAAAAAGTGTTTGTTGTATATTTATTAAATAAGTAATTGGAAATAGAGTTTTATCTGATTTATAATCAAATTTAATTTTATTACTAGTATCTTCAAAACTTATCATTTTATCACTTTTAATATTTTTTCCAATTAATAAACCTTTTATTTTACAAAACCAATGTCCATAATCATTAGAAAAACTAGATTCAATATCACAAATACCATAATTTTTAGTATTACTATTAATTTCATTAGGAGTTGAACCTAATAATAAACTACCTTTTTTTTCTTTATTAAAAATTACTGAAAATACTTTTTTTGTTATATGATTGTTTTTTTGTAAATTCATTAATATTGAATAAGTTTTACCATCATTTGAATAAGGATATCCTAAACCAAAATAACCTTCAATTGTTTTATCATATTGATTATCTGAAGATGTCATTGAAATAAATTGAAAGTTATTTAAATTAGTTTTTGCAATTGTACTTGATGTAGTTAATAATTTTCCATATATTTTTTTTGAATCTTCATATTGAACATTAATATTTGAATTTATTGATTGAACATCTGATGCTTTTTCATTAAATTTTTTATTGAAATCTTTTGTATTTTCTGAACTTGGAACCCAAGTATAAAGGGAATCTATATCAAATATCATTTTAAAACATTGATTATCTTTTGAAAGACAAACTTCAATATATTGATTTTTTGAATCATCTATTATTTGAATTTCTGGAATATCACTTTTTATTATTGATATTAAAAAAAATATTGTTATGAGATTTCCCTTCATTAATTTTTTATATATTGTTTTAATATATTTTTTTTTGATATATTATTTTATTTAAAAATTTATTTTAGTTTTAATTGAGTTTTTTATTCTTTTTTAAAAGATAATTTATATTATTTTATTAAATATTTAACTAAAATTTTAAAATAATTTTTTTAAAACAAATCAAAATTAAATAAGAAAAAAAATTAATAAAATTAAAAATGGAATCTAAAATTATGCGCGAATTTCTTTCTTTAGGAAATGAAAATCAAAATAATGATAAAACTGAAATTGAAGAAACTGAAAAAAAGGAAAATTTTCTTGAAAAAAATGAAATTTCTTTTTCTCATTTTAAAAATATTTCAATTCCTTCAAACAAACAAAATATTATTTTTGGTATTTCAAAAAAAAATGTTCCATCTAATAATTTAGAAAATAATGATATTTATTATAATTATTTAAAAAATACTTCAGAGAGACAAGATAAAGTTATAAAAGAATTAATTGTGGAATCTAATAATACATCTTCTCCATTTACAAATAAAATTGATAATTATTTTATAATCGAAAAATTTAAACAAAATTCTAAAGTTAACAACAAAAAACAAATTGAACAGATTAATCAAAAAAAGAAAAATTTACAAAATGATTTAAAACAAAAAAATTTAACTGATTATTTTACTAAAGTTTAGAATAAATTATTTTAATATAATATAATTATAAATTTATAATAATTTCACATTTTTGAATATAAGACAATATTTAAAATATTATTTTGATTAATAATATTTTTTATTATAAATAATAAATTCTTTTTAATTCATTTTCAAAAATAAATTATAAAAAATCAAATCACTTTGAAAAACTAATCTATTATTTCAATTTATGTTTAATTCTTTATAAACAAATCTAACATTTTTATTTGACATTTTAAAATTAAATAATAATATTTAAAATATGATAAAAGTATAGATAGGAACCACAGATTGTTAAGTAGAAACATGGAGAATTAGAAAACAAAAGAATAATATCAAATAATATATATGGTGGCATAACATCCTCTATCAGATATGTTAAAAATATAAAATTATATTGGGAATAATTAAAGACGAAATTATAAAATTCAAAATATCAAATATTAAAAGATTTTAAAGGTTCATATAAAATTTTTTTAAAAAATCTAAAATTTAAAAAGAAGAAGAATGTTGGATAGAAAAAAATAAGAATTTTTCATATATAAAAAAGCCTCAACATTATTTATTTATAGTGAAAAAAATTAACATTTTAAACAATCAAATTTTCTCCAAGAAAATAACATATGAATGTTAGAATTTTATTAAATTGTTCTAAAGAAGAAAGAAAAGAATTAATTCTCAATTTAAGAGGAAATAATAAATTTTTAAAATGAAATATATTCAAAATTCTATTTTAAATCTTTTTACTAATTAATTAAGCTTAAAATAATAAGCAATTTGGCAATTTCTTATGATAATTTGAATGAGATTTCAATTACTGAATAAAGAAGAAAGAGGAAAATTAGTATGCTTTTTTTGGTAATAATTAATAATGAAAAGAATTAATATATTTAATTAATTATTTATATTTTTTAAAATTAATTAATAAAAAAGGATTATTTATTGTTTTATTTTTTATTATCAATTGTTTCATCAATCTTTAATTCAATTCTATTTTTTGCATCATCAATCCATTTATTTCTTTCACTTTCAATTGTGGCTAAATGCTCATCAAAAAAGTCAATGTTATCAATTTGAGTATATATATTTAATGCTTTTCCTATTTTAGCAGAAACAGTTAAAATTGAATCATGATCAATACTCATTATAATAGAGACTTTTCTTTTATCTTCAATATATTTTTTATCAATTTTAATTTTTCCTAAATAATTATTTTTACTTGCAACTTTATCTTCTCCTTCATAAATTTTAACAATAATATCATTTTTAGCTCCTTTAGGAAAATTAAAATCATGTTTTTTTTCAGTTTTATCATTTGTAGAAAGTAAATGAGTACCTTTAGGAATAATTGTTTTAAACAAACCATTTTGAATTTCAATACCAATTGAAAAAAAAGTTAATTCATTAATTGTAGGTTTATTATCTTTTAAATCATCTTGGATAGAAGAAACAATTGTAGCTCCATAAGCAACAACTTCATCTGGTTGAATTTTTTTTAAAGGTTCTTTATTAAAATATTCTTTTATCAGTTGTTGTATTTTTGGAGTTCTAGAAGAACCTCCTACTAAAACTATTTCATCTATTTCTTCTTTTTTTAATTTTGCTATTTTTAATGCTTCCTCTATTGAATTAAAACATTCTTTCCATTTTTTTATACATAAATTTTCATATGTTTTTCTTAATATTGTTAGTCTGAAATCTCGTCCATTATATATTGAATCTATATTGTATTTTGTAGATTCTAAAAATGATAAATTTTTTTTTATTTCTTCTGTTTCTTTTTTTATTTTTTGGAGAATTTTAAATTTTTTTTTCTTTTCTTTTTTATAATATTCCTCTATGTTTTTTTCATATTTTTTAAATTCTTCCTCTATTTCTTCTGTTTTAAATTCTTTTTCATATTTTTTATTTTTTTCTTCTTCTTTTTCTTTTTCATCCTCATCATCGCTATCACTCATCTTTTCCATTTCTTTATTTTCAATTTTTTTTATTAATTGAACTAAAACAAATTTAACTAATAATTCATTAAAATCTTCCCCTCCTAAATGAGGATCACCACAAGAAGATAAAACAGTAAATTCATTACCTTTTATTTTTAAAATAGAAACATCAAAAGTTCCTCCTCCTAAATCAAAAATTAATACTTTTCTTTCTTTTTCAGAATAATTTTCATAACCATATGCAATTGCAGCTGCAGTTGGTTCATTAATTATTCTTATTACTTCTAATCCTGCTTTTTCTGCTGCTTCTTTTGTTGCTTTTCTTTGAGAATTATTAAAATGAGCAGGAACTGTTATTACTGCTTTTTTTACTTCTTTTCCTATAAAATTTTCTGAAATTTTTTTTATATGTTTTAATATCATTGATGAAACTTCTTCTGGAAAATAAGTTTTTTCTTCATTTTCTCCTATGTTCATACAATAAAGAGGCTTTTTAAGATATGGCTCTTCTATAACTTTTATTGCCCATGATTTTACTTCTTCTTTAACTTTATTATCTATAAAATAACGACCTATTAATCTTTTTGAATTTGAAAATGCTGGTTCTAATGAATTAAACATATTATTTTTTGCAATTTTACCATAAATAAATATGTCATCTTTTATTGTTACTATTGAAGGAGTTGTTCTTTCTCCTATATCATTTGGTATTATTTCTACTTTGCCATTTCTCCATGTTCCAACACAACAATTTGTTGTTCCTAAATCAATTCCAATAATTGATGATAATTCTTTTGGATTTAAACCAGATTTTAATTGAGAAATTGTCTTAATAGAATTTCTACTTGAACTTGTTGTTTTTGGTATACTATTATTGTTTGACATATTTTTTTCTAATTAGTTTAAAAAAAGTATGAATATAATAAAAATATTCAATAAAAAAATAAATTAAAAATAATGGATTTAAATAAACAAAACAATCAATCTCCTAAAAAATTAATACTTAATACAAGTGAGAATGTATCGCTTGATATGGCTCAAATAAAAAATTTAATGGAAGAAGAAAAAGAAGAAGAATCTTCTCAAGGAAATATAATAATAAATAAATCATACAATTCTAAATTAAATTCTTCAAATAATAATAATAATAATTCTGAAGAAATATCAAATGAAGAAGAAGAAGAAAATATAGAAAATAATTCAATTCATTCCTCAGAAGAAATAGAAAATAATTCAATGGAAAGTGAAATAATATCAGAAACAGAGAAAAAAAAAAAATATAAAAAAAAAAATGAAACAGCAATTCCAGATTCAGAAACTTTTACAAATTTTATAACAATAGAAGATTGTTCTTTAATAAAATATGGTATAAAAAGCTCAACAGAAGCAATAGAATATGGTTATTGTAATACTTGTGATGTAAATTTAATTCATCCAATTTGTAAAGTTTGTTTAGAAAAATGTCATAATAATAATGGTCATCAAGTTAAAATAATTGATAAACCGGATCATATAATTTGTGCTTGTGGAGTTAAATTACATCAATTAAATTATAAAGATAGAAAATCTGATAAAATGTTAAGTACAGAATGTCCTTATACTGATTGGTGTGAAAAAAGTGGTTTAAGTACTTTATATGTTATTGATATTAAATGTGTTTGTGAATTTTGTTATAGATTATGTGATTTAAATGAAGAAGGTTTTCCTTTAGAAAAAGAAAAAGAAATGTTACAAATTTGTGAATGTGAAGAAATTAATAATGGAGAACAACATACTGATTTAAAAAAAATGTATAGAAATTTTGAAAAATTAATTCAAGGAAAAGAAAAATTAATTTTAGGAAAAATTGAACCTTTAAAATTTTTTAATATATTATTTTTAGGAAGATATTCTTATGAAGCTTTGTTTTTTAATTTTGAAGAAACTTTAAAAGATTTTAATTGTTTAAATGAAAATTCTGAATTCGAAATTAAAGAAACTTTCTTAGTTACTAATTTTTTTCTTGCTTTAAAAAATTTTAATTTGGTTTTAACAAAAGTAAAAAATATTCCAATAAGATATTATTCAAAAAATGTAGCTTCAAAAATTAATTTTAATATGGTAGTTAAATTAATGAAATATATTAAATTTGAAGAAACTCCTATTATATGGAAATTTTATGAAAATATTTTATTTTTTTTTCGAAAAGTTTATTTAGGAAATGCAACTAGAGCAATGGATAAATATAAATTATATGATTTTGAAAATATGACTCCTTTACAAAGAAGATGTATTTCAGATTCTAATCAAAAATTTTTTCCTGAAGCAAAACATCAAATTAACTTTTTTATTGATATATTAACTTTTTTTATTAATTATGAAATTACTTGTGTTGAAGCTTATGACACTTTAATTCAAATTTGTGCTATTTTAGAAAGAATGAGTATTTTTTCTTTATTTAATTCTAAAGAAATGAATAAATTATGCTTTTCTTTAGAAAAAGGTTTTGAATTTTTTAAAAGAGAAAAATCTTATCAAAAACAAATTCAATTATTTTTAATTGTTATTAAAATGATTCATAATTTTGTTTATTCTTTTAATGATGAAGTTTTTTTAAAATATATTATTAATAATGATGATAAAAAGAAAAAAATTGAAAATCAAAATGTTACTTTTTTATTCACTAAAAATGAATTAGGAAGATTAATTAGTAGAAATGTTATTAGAATTACTTATTTTACTTTATTAACTATTAAAAATAGAGTTTTATCAAAAGAAGAAAAAAATAAATGTAAAAAAATTATGAATCATGGAATGAAAATAATGTCTTTTTTAATAAGTCCAAAAGATACTTTTATATTATCTTTAAAGAAATACCAAAAACATTGTAATGAATATTTAGAATTATTACAAAAAAATTTTGAAGAAAATGAAACTTATAAAATAATAGAAAAAGAAAATGAATTTTTAGAACAAAATTATGAGAACTTTTTCATTGTTGAAATTGAAGAAAATGATTTAATTTCAAATATTTCTAAATCACTTGAAAAAATAATATCTATGGCAAAAATAGGAGAAATAAGGCCTTATCTATTTAAAACAAAATATTTTTTTACTATATCAAAAGCATTTTATATTATTCATTTAGATGACACTGATGAAGGACATAAATCTTTTATTTATAATTATTTTACATTTTTACATTATTTTGTAGAAAATAATTCTGATAATGCTTATTTAATATTTAGTCATTATATTTTAACTGCAATATTAAAAATTCCAAGAACTTTTGCTTTAGATATTATGAGAATATTTGAATATTGTGCAGATACAATTTGTAAAAATGATGATATAATTTCTAATTCAAAACATATAATAAAAACTTTATTTTATTATTTTCTAAGTTTTAGAAATGAATTTAATGATAAAGAATCAAAATCAAGTAAAATTTCAATGGTAACTGGAGAAGATTTTATAGATGATTTTATGCATTTATTACTAATGATTATTGAAAAATTATCTCTTCAAACAAAGCAATTAAATTCAAGATTAATAAGGAAATATGTAAAGCAATTTATAATTGAATTATTAACGATATTTAATTTAAATACAATATCAACAGATAATATATGTTTAATATTAATCTTAATAAATAAAATGTTTGATTCATTAGAAATGAAAGATAGAAAGAAAGTAATAGAATTAATAAATTTACCAGTACTCTTAGAAGATTTAGATGATTTAGGAATTGATTTAGATTATAGAACTGAAATATTACGTTTTATAAAGAAATTTAAATATACAATGTATTTTAGAGATTCTCTCCCTGGTCAATTAAATAATAATAATAATAATATTCAACCATCATATTTAGCAAGACAAAATACAACAAATTATAAACAAGATGATTTTCCTTCAAGAAAAAGAAAAGGGAAAAATCAAGGAAAGAGAAAAAGTACTTTAACAAGTGTTTCTCAAGGAATTGGTAATGATTTAAATTTAATTAAAATATTTATTGTTGGAGAAGATTCATATAAAAATTGTGAATATATAAATGCTTTTGGACAAAATGGTGATAATTATATACATATTAAAAATAATCCTTTAATTGCAAACTATAAATTTCCTGCAAGATATTTTACTTTTTATTATTATTTAAATAAACAACAATATATTGATGATGAAGATAATTTATGTGAAGCAGAAGAAGGTCTTTTTCTTTGGGAAGCTGAATTTAAAAAATTAAAAGATATATATGAAAAAAATTCTTATGATTTACCTAAATTTGTTAGATATTATATAAAAGGAATTATTATTCCTCTTTCAGCAATGATGAAAGTTTTCTTTTGTTATGCCCATACTTGTGGAGGAAAAAGAATATTAATTATATATCAAATTTTAATGAAATTATTATATGTTAAAAACTTTCTTTTTGAAGTTTCTGGTTTAATTTCAGATGGAAAATCAAATGTTCATTTTGCAAATTTTGATTTAGATAATTTTTTAAGTGATTATAGTAGAGAACAAACTGCAAAAGATTATTTTGATTTAAAAGATAGAGTTAAATTTTCTGCTTTTGATTATACTGAATTATATGAAATATTTTATAAACATTTTCTATCTTTTATAAGAAAACCTGCAACTTTAGAATTAAGTGAAAAATTTGGTTATGAAGATATTGAAAGTACTAAAGTTTCTAATATTGCAAATGAAATTGAAATATTAAATAAACCTTGTGAAATTAATAAAAAGAAAAGAACTGTTTTAGGAGTGAAAAAAAAAGTTAAATTTAATTTGGTTAAAAAAGTATCAATAAAAAATTCAGAAGCTAATCAAGGACCTTTATTAACTGAAAATAGATTATTAACAGAAAATGATAAAAATAATAATAATAATGTTTCCAAAGATAAAAATAATAATAATAATAATCAAAATAATAATGAATCAAATTATAATAAAAAATTAGAAGAAATATATATGTTATATAAAAAACAAAAAATGGATTTAAATGATGGAAATTCTTTCTATGTATCTTTACATGAAATGTGTGCTGAATTTGAATTAAATTTTAGAAAATTATTTTTATGTTTATTAATAAATTTGTCAGAGGAAGAAGAATATATAATGGAATGCTATTTAATATTATATAAATTATTATTAGTAGAAACAGAAGAAACTCAAAATGATATTATGGCAAATTTAGGAGGAAAAAATTCAAAAGAATTAGGTTTTATAATTAATTTATCAAATCATTTTTATGCTCTTATTATTAAATTATTTATTGGAGATTTTAATTGTGAATATGAACATTATCAAAGTTTACAAGTTTTAATATCAAATGTTATAAAAATTTTAAGATTTTTATGTCAAGATCATAATAATTTTTTCCAGGAAAAAATATTAAAAGATTTAGGATATGATTTTGTTAGATTTGAATCTTGTAAAATGAATATGACATTAAGAACAAAATTTTTAGCAAAAGTTGAAGAAAAAAATAATTATGTAAATACAAATGAATATATGCCTTTTTTTAATTTTGCAGTTAATGTACTTCAAAAAATATTAATTATAACAAATAGAGCAAAAAATGAACCTCATATTCAATATTATTTTGATACTCAAAATTGTATTGTTGAATTATTAGTTGAAATTATTCAAGGAAATAAAAAAGAAATATTAAATACTGATGGGGATAAAACTAAATTAGATGAATTTATTAATAGTAATACTTTATTTTCTTTTCAAAATTTTGTTCAAATTGTGAATGATATTTTATTTGATGATACAATGACTAAAAGCCATTGTTTTAAAACTAGATTATTATTAATGTCTCTTTTTGTTTCTATTTTAGAAGAAAAAACAAATGAAGAAATTCAAAAAATTATTATGAAATTTTTAACTGTAAATAAAGTTTTAAGTTCTATTATATATACTTTAAAAAGTTATTTTTATAAAGAAACAAAAGATGAACAAGAATATAAAGAATATTATTCTAATTATACAGATAAACAAATTGAACAAAAATTATTTGATTTTGATTATACAGTTTATGAATTTTTTAAAAATAAATATTTTCATAGTAATATGAGTAAAGAAAGTGATGAATTTAAATTAGCCAATAATTATTATAGATATATTAAATTATTAAGTATTAAAGAAAAATCTCCTGAAGCAGAAGAAATGATAAAACAAATAGAAAAAATATCAGAAGAAGAATCAAAAGTTAAATTTGTATTATTTAATAAAAAAGCTCAAAATTCAAATGAAATAGCACCAATTAATTTAATAAATGAAAAAGAAAGAAGTATAAATACAGAATATATAGAACATTATTTTTGTATAAAATTTTTTGAAAATATTACAAAAGTTGTAGAAATAAGAATAGTTAATGAAAGAAGATTACAAAAAGTTATTTTTACAGTTCCTTCAGAAGTTACATATTTATCAGCAATGACAAAAGAAGAATTTATAAACACTGTTGATAGAACAAATGAAACAACAAAGAAAAGCGATTTAATAAAAAATATAGATTTATTTAAAGTAGAAATTTATTATTTCAAAAATATGAAATTAAATTGGTTTAAACAATTAATTTTAGATATAGATTTCAGTTGGGTGCAAGTTTTAGTATATTTATATGCATTAATATTTTTAATTTTAATGTTATTTACATTAAAAGGTTATACTAAATTTGAAGTTGATGATAGTAGTGAAAGAAGAAGAAATTTACGTAGTTTAATATCAATTGACCCTAAATTTCAGGATGCAATTGATAAATCAATAAATGAATGGGGAAGAATATATGATTATATAACATATATATTTTGTGTAATGAATGGAATTTTAATATTATGTTGGTTACATGTAAAATTACCCTTATACTATAATTTAGATAAAGAAAAATATTGTTCAGAAAATAAAATCACAGCAGACAAATTAACAAAATTAAATAAAATATATATAATAACAATAAAAAGTACTTATGGAAGAAATTATATAAATACATTATTATTTATGTTTATAATAGCATTAGTAGGATCAATAATGAAAAGAGGAGAAATAGTATATGCATTTTATTTATTAGCAATAGTAAATTTAAATCCAACATTACGTGGATTAGCATCATCAATTCAAGTAAAAAAATATGAATTAGGAAGTACATTTCTCCTTTTAATAATATTAGTATATTTTTATACAAATATAGGATTTTTCTTTTTTAATGATAATTATATGAAAGAAATAGAAGATGGATATCCAAATGATAATTATTGTAAAACAATGCAATTTTGTTTTTTAACAAATATAGATGCAGGAATAAGAGCAAGAGGAGGAGCAGCAGATCAAATGATAAAAATATCATATGAAAGACACTCAAAAAATTATTTTGGAAGAATAGTATATGATGTATCATATTTTTTAATATGTATTATTGTTATGATTGATTTAGTTTTTGGAGTTATTTTAGGAACTTTTTCTGAATTAAGAGAAGAAGAAAGAAAACATGAAATTGATAGAGTTAATCATTGTTTTATTTGTCATGAAACAAGAGCAAGTGTTGAAAAAAAAAGTGAAGATTTTAATAAACATCGAGAAGTCAGACATAATTTATGGAATTATGTTGATTATATGTTAAGTTTAAAATTTGCTAGTGTTCATAATTTAAATGCTGTTAATAGTTATGCTAGAAATAATTTAGATGAAAAAAATATATCTTTTTTACCTAGTTGTAAAGATAATTTTAATGAAGATGAAAAAGAAGATGAAGTCGAAGAAAATGAAAATGAAGAAATTGAAGAAGAGAGTGAAGAAAGTAATGAATTTGCTGAAAAAGATGAAGAATATGATGATGATGATGAATATAATGAAAATGAAAATAAAAAGGAAGAAGAGAAAAAAAATGAATTGGAAAATTTACTTGTTGAAGATGAAAAAGAAAAAAAAAATAATAATGCAAATAATGGAAATACTAATGCTAATAAAGATAATAATAATAATACAAATAATAATAATAATACAAATAATAATAATAATAATATTAATAATAATAATGCTGTAAAATAAAAATTAATTTTTATTTTGTTTTTTTCAGATTTTTTTTTTGCTTTTTTATTGTATTTTAATGTTTTTGGAAAAAAAAGGCTTATATATATTTAATTTTATTTTTATTTTATTGATTTTATTTTTATTTTATTTTATTTTTATGTTTAAAAAATAAATTTATATTTTAATGTGTTGAAAAGTGATATAATAATATAACTTAACTAATATCATTTTATTTATATATATAAAAATTTTATTAAAAACTTTCAAATAACCTTACATCCATCATCATTATTTTTTTTATTTGTATCTTTTTTATCTGATAAATTATTAGTTTCAAATAATTCATTATGATTTTTATTTTTTTCTTCATTTCCAATAACTTGTGTTTCAATAAGTTTTTTTCTATTTTTTTGTGAATTTTTTGAACCACAACCAACAGTACAACTAATTTTATCTTTAATTTCAACTTCTCCCCATTCACCTCCAATATTTCCACTTATAGTATTTTTTTTACTTTTTATTTTAGATTCTTTAAAACAAAATTGAAATTCTTTTTTATTTACATTTATAGCATAATCCATATTATCAATTATAAAAGAATTTTCACAATATACTAAAGAATCATTTATTGAAATACCACTTTTTAAATTTTTTTCAATTACACATTGTAATATAATTAAATTTGCTAATAATTGAGTTTGATTAGGATCTGCATTTTTAAATGATTTTAATTTTTCCGAAAAAATTGATGATGTTGTATGAGAATTTGTAGAAGATGAATTTTGAGTATTTAAATCAATAAAAATACCATATTTACAATTTTCTTTAAATAAACTTCCTTCAACAATAACAGTATAATAATAATTAATTATTTTTAAACCACTATCACCATTTTCATAAAAATTATTTTTAGATATTATTGTTTTTTTATTTGCTTTATTTGATAAAGTACTACTTTGATTACTTTGGGATTTCATATCTGAACTTTTTTGAGAATCTAATAAATTACTTAAAATTATTCCTCCTGCTTTATTACTTGAAAATTTATTTAAATGGGAATTTATTATTGTTTCATAAACAAATAAACCATAACCATAATTTTCATCAAAATTATTTTCTTTTAATTCTATTTGATTATTTTCATCATTAAGAATTAAATTATGTATATTTAATCCATTTCTTTTATTTTTTTCAAATTTATTTTTTAATATTACTAATGAATCTAAACATAATTCTGAAAAATTAACACAATCACTATTATTATATTTAAATATGTTTCCTTCCATAACAACAGATAAATTTAATTTAAGATTACTTGAAGAGCTTAATCTAAATGAATTTCCCCAATTCATTTCAAAATTATTATTCCTAAGAAAAACTTGTCTATTTTCATCAAATAAATCACTGTTTATAAATTTAATATAAATTGCATCATCTGAATTTTTATCAATTAAAGTTTCTTCAATTTTAAAAATTAATGGATTTAAAATTATAATAGCTTTACCAGAATTTAGAGAAATAGCGCTTTTAATAATATTTATTATAGTATTTTTCCCAGAACGAATTGTTTGAACAAAATTAGAAATTCTTGTATTATTAATTGAAAGAACTGAAATTAAAGGAGTTAAATCATTTTCATCTTTTTTTTTACAATTATATAAAGTAAAAGCAACTGATTTTGATTTTTTATTTAAATTTATTTGAAATTCAGATGTTGTTAAAATAGAATTTCCTTTATCTTGATATACAATATCACAATCTTCTAAATTTAACATAGAACCTTGAAATAAATAAAATAAATTAGATGATTTTTGTTCATAATTATTATTATTATCATTGTCATTTAAAATAATTTTAACTTGGGAAATTTTAACAACATCAATTTCTTCATTTTTATTATTTATATCAATATAAATAGAACCTTGATTAATTTCAATACAACTTCCAATTTGTCCTTGAATGTGAATAGGTTTTGTAATTGTTAAAGAATTAAAAATTAAAGTAGTATTAGGAAGTATAATTTCTTCATTTAATTGTGCATGTTCAATTTTATATTTATAATAATAATTTATATTTCCATCTTTCAAATTTTCATTTAATTCAATTGAAGGAAGAGTATAACAAACTTGACTTGTTAATTCTTCTTCTTCACAATCATCAAATAATGAATAATCTGGTATATCATTTATTATAAATGTTCTTTTTTTTGTTATATGTGAAATATCATTAAATGAACATTCATCTTCTTTATGTATTTTAGTTTTTTTTTCTTTTTCTTTTTCCCTCTCTTTTTCTACATTTTTTTCTATTGGATTATCTTTTATTGATTGAAGTGTCTTTGTATTAAAATTATATTTTGTTAAATCTGATTTTTTAAATGAAGAATTTATATTTAGATTCTTTGGTTTTATTACTCTTTTTTCATCTAAAAAACTTTTTACTAATGTTTGAGGTATATTAGTTTTTTTTTCTTGATTTGGGTTAATCATTTTTTAAAAAGCTTTTTTTATTTTTTCTAATTTTTATTTTTATTATTTAATTATATTATCTAATTATTATTATCGTTTTTTTTCACTTTTTAAAATTATTTTTTATTATTTTAAATTGTTAAGTAGAATAATATTTATATTTTTATTTAAATAAATATTATCTATATACAATTAATTAATCATATATGTTTAGCTAAAGCAAAACCAATTTTTTTATTATCTCTATCAAAAATATTATAATATTTTTTTAAGAAAGGCAAACCTAAAATTATAGTTTGAAAACCTTGATTACTCATAGAATTAATTTGCATAATAGCACTTATGCAATTTTCATTCTCATTGAAAGTTCCAGGAATTTTTAAAATATAAAAATTAGGTTCTAAAATAAATTCAACTCCATTTATTTTAAAAATTAAATTTTTTAATTGATTAATATTATTACAATTAATATCAACTTCTAATTTCTTTTCTAATTTATCATAAATTTCATTAGATGCTGCAATCATTGAAGTTCCAGTATCAATAATACCAGAACAAGTATTATTATTATTTTCACAATTAATAATAATTTCATTACCATATATTATGTAATCTATTTTTATTTCCCAATAATTTTCAGATATAACATCACACCAAGTAATTTTTCCTATAAAATTATTATAATCAATTTCTCCTATATATAAAGAAGAATTTTTATTATCATTTATATTAAAATAAAATGAAAATAATCTTTTAGTAATTTTCTTTTGTTCATATAACATTTCAATAAAATTTGATTGTTTATTAATTGATAAATAAGTAAAACTTAAACCAATAATTCCATCAAAAGAAACTTGAGAAAAAGGAATAGAACTTAATTCAAAAGCTTCTAATAATATAATTTGATTAACACATAAAACTTTATTTCCTAAACAAATATTTTCATAACCTAAAAAATTTTTAATTTGTCCAGTTCCGAAATTAATAAATATTTTATCTCTTTCTTTAGGATTTCTAATTAAATCATTTACAAAATCATCAATATGATATATTTGTTTATAAGTTTTTGAAATAGAAGAATTATATTTTCTTTTATTTTCACATGCTTCATTTAAACATAAATTTGATGTTACTATTATATTTGCAGAACCTGTATCAAATAAAAATTCAAATTCTTGAGGTGGATTTCCTATTAATATTTTTCCTGAATATTCTGTTATTTTTTTATTTAATATTTGTTTATATTGAGAATTTTTGTATTTTGTTTTCAAAAATGAATTTTGAAGAAACATTAATTCTGTTTCTGATAATTTTTTTGGATTTAATGTTAATTTTATACAATTTCCACATTTTGAAAATAAGATTATTAATAAAATTGTTATTATTATATTTATTTTTGAAAATATTTTTTCTTCATTCATTTTTTATGTTTAATTTTTTTACATTTAAAAAATTAAAAATAAAGAATTTTTAATATATCAAAGACAAACATTATTAAAAATAAACTAAAAAACAATTAATAAAACAAATAGAAAAAAAATAAAAGCAAAATAAAACAAAACAAAGTAAAAAATAAAATAAAATAAAAAAAAACAAAAAAAACCAAAAAAAACAAAAATTAACTTTCACCTCCATTTTCATCTTCTTCATTATTATCTTTCAAAGAAGGAAACCAACTTAATTCTTTTTTTTCAATAGTTTCCATAACATAAGAATTAATAGCATTAGTTTCTTGAATATCAACAAATCTTAATCCTAGAATATAATCAACATAAGTCCAAAGATTATGAACTTTCGTAATATGATCTTCAAATTTTTGTCCATTTTTTTCACAAGAAACTTTATCAATTCCGCAAATAAAGCAAATTTCATTTTTATCTTTTTCAATTTTTTGTTCTTTATTTCTTAATTCAGAAAAAGCTTCAATAACAATACCAAAAATCATACCTTGAAGCATAACAGTTTGACTAATAAAATAAACCATTTCATAGAAAAATCTTGCAAGATAATAAGATTTATTTAAATTATATGATCTAGCACTCATTCTATCTGCAATTCCTCCATCAAATCTCATTCCATAATCCATATGAGTTGCAAAACAATATGCAAGAGTACCACATTCACTTTCTATATGTGATGGTTCTGTATAAATTCCTCCTATTAAATCATTTAAATATTCAAATCCTACTGGATAATTATGAGGCATTTTTGAATCTATTGCTCTCATAAAATCTTCTTCAAATTTAAAAAATGCTACTGCTGCTAAACATAGATTTATTACTACTGATAAATAAAATACTGCTCCTAATTGATTTATTTTCACTGTCATTGAGGTTAGTAAATTTCGAAGAGTTTGACTTAAGTTAAATATTATAAATAATTGAAGAATGTATATAAAATATATTCTTAAAAAAGATGCACATGCAGATAATATTATATTCCAAATAAATGCAAATAATTTATTCTTTCTTATTAATACTATATATGCTGCTTTTATTTTGTCTCCTGTTGTTAATTCTATTTCTTTATTATCTTCGTCATCATCACTTTTTTGCTCATATTCTTTTATCATTTTTTGACATTCTGTCATATATAATAATTTATATTTTGCTATTAACCATAATATTATACACATTGTATTAAAAGCTAAATTTATTATTCCTAAATCTTTTAAAATAAAGTTTATTTTATCTTCTCCATATAATACATCTCCTTCACCTTTTAATACACATAACATTATTAAATTTATTGATAATGTTATTAAAAATGCAAAAACTTCTAAATAATAAAAATTAATATCATTTATTATTTTAATAATGAAATTTGCTTTTCCTGTCTGCTGTCTATATTTTATTTCTTCAAAGAAATTTTCACATCTTTCCATAAGAGAAAATAATTTAGTATATCTATCACTTCTATCAACATTATCAGTAAAATCTTCTTTAGAAATTTTTGATAATAAAGGAACAATTGGATTTATAGTAAAAATAACGGAAACAGGTTCTTCTTCATCTTCTTTATTAACAAATACAGTTCTAGTTATACTTTCAAAAAAACTAACACAAAGAAATTGATCATAAAATTTAGCTTCTGCAATAGCAGCATTTGTTGTTTTATTAATTAATTTAATATTTTTATTATAATATGCTCTTGAAACTTGTTCTTCTGTAAACATTTCATATTTAAAATAAAATTCAAATACATAAGGATTTTTAAATCTAGTACTTTGACCTAACATTTTAAAATATTGATACATTCTATTAGCTAAAGCAAATTTATCATTTGAACCAAAATCCATATCATTAAAATATAAATCATTGAAAAATTTTTTCATTTCTGGATTAAAATTAAATATTCTTTTAATAACCATATTTTCATTATTTATATTCATATTATTATCTTTACCTCCTTTATTATTATTATTAGTATTATTATTGTTAGTATTATTATTATCATCATCATCATCATTATCATCATCTTTTTCATTTTCTTCAATATATAATTTATTCATAGTTGCAATAATAGAATCTAAAATAGCTCCTGGTAATAAAGTAGAAGCAATTTCAATAATTCCATTTGAAGGAGTTGCACTTTCTTCTAAAAATGCCATTAAAAAATCTATCATATCTTTCCTTATAACATAATTTAAATCACTTTCAAAAGAATCATCAATTAATAATTTATTTATTTCATTTAAAAAATTAGCAAAAAGACATTTACTTTTTTTTTCATTTGTAAAAACTTTAGCTAAATTTTCACTTGAAGTTCCTTGAATTGTTTCAATTAAAAATTCTAAAATTACAAAATAAATATCATAAAAATATTCATCTGGATTATCTCTTTTACTCATCCATTGAGATAATAATATTATTTTACCTAAAACACTTAATAAATATTCAAAAACAGAAGCTTTTCTAGTATAAATTCCACTTATTCCATTTCCATTCGTTTCTGTTGAAACTTGAGAACCAACTGAAAAAATTGTTCTTCTTTTATGTGTATAAAATTCATCATTTTCTTCATTTGCATTATTTTTTTTTCTTTTTTGTTTTTTTATTTTTAAATGATTTTTATATCTTACAATAACATCTTTTTCACTTGTTTCTGTATTATTAAAAAATAAAGTTTGAAAATGAGGATTATGTTCTTCACAGAAATATTTCATTATTTTAATATGCATAATTGAATAATAATATTCATTTCTATTTTCATATCCATTAAAATTTATTTCTTTTAATATAACATAAATAACACTTGAAGTAAAAGAATCAACTAAACTATTAAAATTAAATAAAGGTTCTTTTTCATCATTATTATCTTCTATTTCTTCAAAAGTTTCTTGAATTTCACAAGTATGATATTGAAGTAATCTTAATAAAAACCATAAAACAATTTCTTTATATTTTTGTCTTTGAACATTATTATAAAATAATATACATTTACATAATAACATTCTATAATTTGTATTATAATGTGTACTTGTTTCTCCTAAAGCTTTTATAAAAGAACCTGTATCAATATTACATTTCATATTAAAATAATGAAATATTAAACTAAACATATCTTGTTCATATTGTGTTTTATATCTTCCTTGTTTTTTAAATTTTGAGATCATACTTTTTTTCTTTTCATCATCAAACATTTCATTTTTTTTTTCAAATAAATCTTTATAACCTTCAACTTGAGGAAATTGAATAAAATTTTGAGTATGTGAATTAAATATTTGACTTATATTTGCATAATTTAAAAATTCAAAATTTTCATCACTCATTCTTTTTATATCAAAATTTACTCTTTCTTCATCATTTTTTGGATTTTTTATTTTATTCTTTTTTTCTTTTTTTAAATATCTTTTATCAAAACCATTTTTTTTTTCTCTTTTTTTATTTTGATCATGATTAATTTTATCAGGATTAATTAATTCAACAATATCATTATGTCCTTTAAATTTATTTCTAAAAAATATTTTTTTAGGAGGAGATTCATTACTTTGAAAAACTTCAGGTCTAGAATAAATATATTGTTTTAATTCAAGAAAATAATAAATAATTTCATATAAAGAAATACAATTATAACCAGAAGAATCAAAAATTAAACTAGAAAATTTAGAAAAATAGACAACAACACTTTTAACAACAGCTTCTAAATATCTTTTAATTTTGGCTTTATCAGTTGTCATTGTTAAAACTCCTTGAAAATTTAATAATTCATATTTAACTACATTTGCTTCATTTTCAAGTCCAATTAAACCAGAATAACTTCCACTTTTTACTAAAAATTCAAAAAATTTATGATATTTTGGATTTTCTATTATTTCATCTCTTTTTTCTGGTTTAAAATCATTTATTAATGCTGAAGCAAAATAATTTGTATCTTTTGTATCTATTAATGTTTCTAAATAACATTTTCTATAATATTCTAATAATTCTGTTCGTAATGATATATTTATTGTTTTTGCATATAATATTCTTTTTAATTGATCTTTTCCAGTTATATTTTCCAAAAATTCTCTTTCTTCTACTATTTTTTTTGAATTACATAATTGATTTAGTATTCTCATATATTTTTTTATTAATTTTTCTGTTTCTTTTTTAAAACATTGTAATTTGTCATTTTCTCTTGAACTTGCCATCAATATGAAATAATTTTTAAAAGTTAAATGATAATTAAATATTATTTTACACATTTTCATAACTTTCTTTTTCATTTTTTTCTCATCTGAAAAATTAACAGTTAATAACATAGTTTGTAAAACTTTTAATAATTCGTTTAATATTTCTTGATTTGAGCTTTTTAAAATAGCAATTTTAATTAAATGAGTTAAATTAGAATCATTAGTAATTTCTCTTTTAGAATTAGCAATAAATTCTAAAGCACAATTAACAAGAGCTAAAGCTTCAACTAATTGAGCATCATTTAATAATTCAAAATTAGAAGTAAAATCACTTTGTAATAAAAAAAAAGAATTTTCAGGAGAATTTAATATAAAATGATATAATATTTCCATCATCATTCTATAAATTGATTGTTTAATTGAAAAAGTTTCAGGAGGATTTTTTTTAGAAATATGATCATAATATAATATATGAATATATTTCATCATTGATTGAAGAAGATAAGATTTTGTTACTAAGAATTTATTATTAAAATTATTTGAATTTGTATTATTTTCACCAGGAGCTAAATTACTATTATTTGAATTACCTGAAGCATTAATACTATTTTCAAAATTTCCCATATCTTCATTTATTTGAGATAAATTTTCACTTCCTTCTAAAAATTTTAAATTTTCATCATCTTCTTTTTTCTTAACTAAACCATTATCTTCTTCATTAAAAAAAGAATAATTTTTATTAAATTCACTAATTATATCTTCAAATTTTTGACTAAATTTATCTTCAAAACTTTGACTATTATAATCTTGGAAAAAATTATAATAAGTTTCTTCTAATTCTTCAGTAAAATAACGTACTTTTTTAATAAAATCTCTTTCATTAGGAAGTAAATTTCCTTTAATAAATTTATATAATATTTCTTGATTTTCATCAATTAATCTAACCATTCCACTTTGATAAACTTCATCAATATTTAAAGGTAATTCTAATAAACTATTACAATTTTTAATAATATTTCTTAAACATCTAATATATTTTTGTTTTTGAGGTAAAATTTCAGCAACTTTTGCAACAGTATCTGAATAATATACTCTTTCACCTTTTTTTTTTTCTGCTTCTTTTTCTTTTGCAATAACTTCATCATCAAATCTTTGAGTAAAAGTTAATGCTAATATTACATTTTGAGTAACATTTTTACATATTTCTGTTTTCCCATGAAAAAAATTACATTTTTCTACTACTCTTTCTCCTTTTAATGCACTTATTATTATTTGATCATTATAATAATATGATAAGAATAATAATATTTTTATCATTGGACTTATTACTTTTATTTTTAAAAAATCTTTATCTGGAGATTTTTTTTCTTCATCAAAATATGTTAATATTTGATCATTTAATTGACATAATTTTGATAATTGCTCATGATTAAATAATGAATATTTAGCAAATATTTCACATATTTTATATAACTTTGCTAGGATTAATAATAATATTATTGATTTTTCTTCTGAATTTAATAAACATTCAATTGAATTTAAAATATTATTTAAAAAATTCATATTTAAATTATTAACATATGAAGAAACTTTATTTTCTGTTTCTATATTTGTTATTAAAATATATCTTTGTAAAGGAGATAAAAGTTGAATATCTCTTATTTTAAAATTAGGATAACTTGCAAAATCTTTAGCAATATAAAAATTATAAAAAATAGTAGTTAAATAATATTTTAATTGCCATATATTTCTACTTTTAAAATCGAATTTTCTTTCCATAATTTTAAAAAAGATTTTTTCATTTAAAATATTTTTTATAATATCATTAAAGTAACATAAAGTTCTACATCTAATTTTTCTAGAAGAAATTTCTCCTCCTTCAATTCCAACAGTTAAATTTTTATGAGGTTTTTTTTCAGGATCTTCTTCATTACCATCTTCATCATAATCATTTTTTTTTTCGATTCTATTTTTGGCTGAATAAATATTTTTACATCTTTGAGAAAAAACTAATAAAACTTGACTAGTTAAATGTAAATCATTTAAATTATTATGTTCTTCAAAAAAATAATTAAAATTTTGTAAATTTTGAAAAGTTTGATTAATTTTTTCAGCAAAAGAATGGAATAAATTATGAAAAGAATTTTTAGTAGAGAAAAATATATTTAAAAATTGAATAAAAGGCATTCCTTCAAAATTATACATTTTAAGAAAATTATTTCCTTTAGCTAAACTTCTTAATTTTCTAAAAATAATTCTAATATCACTATGATTATGATTAGTACAACAGCATTTAAATCCTTTTAAATCAGTTAAAGGTTTTTTAATAAAATTACTATCATTATTATAACAAATATTATAACAAACAAGGCAAATTTTTGTATTAGATTCATCTAAACTTTGAAAACAAAAATTTAAATCATTAATTCCTGCTAATTCTCCAAAAGTACAACTTTTTTTATATTGTTTATCTTGTTGTGAATTTTCAGTAAATAATCTATGACATCTATAACCACAAATACAAACTGCATTCATCATACTTGATTTAATTAATTTATGTGGATATTCATTTCCTCCTTTATGACATATATTAAAACAATTTTCACATATTGGATTTGTTCTTTCTGGATCACATTCACATATACAAAATGTTTCTTTTGTTTCTTTTATTCCTGATTCTAATATTTGACATTCTATTTTTAATATATCTGCAGCATATTCCATTAATTCTTCCTTCTCAAAAGCTTTTCCTGCTATTTTTGAATTCTTTTTTAATATTGTTGATGTTGCATTGTCTTCTTCCATTTTTTTTATTTTTTTAATTTTGTTTTTTTTAAGTTTATTAAAAAAGAATTATATTTTTTTTTGAATTTTTGATTTTTTTGTTTTTTTAGAATTATAAATTTATAATAAATATTTTTTTATAAAATGATATAATTACTTCAGATAAATTTATTATTTGGTTATCAATCATTTCAAAAGAATTTTTTGATGATGTATCTTTAACAAATTTTTCTTGAAATATAATATCTTTTTCAAACATAGCTTTTCCAACTTGTTTAGAACTTATTTTATCAACAAAAGGAATAAATATAACTAAACCTTCTCTTAATCTTTCATTATTATTTCTATCTAATAATAATCCTGGATGAAAAATAGAAGTTAAAGGAATAGATTTTTTTTCTTTTAATTCTTCTTCAATTTCTCCTTTTACTTTCCAAAGCATAAAAAGAGATTTTTTACTTGCTTTATTTGAAGAACAAAATGAATTTGATATAATTCACAATTTTATATATTTATAATATATATCCTTTTTCTACTTTTTGAAATTCTTCTTCTCTTTTTTTTACTCTACTTCCTAAAGTTACAAATATTGATTATATGAATTTATATCTGGAATAAATCTTTCAATAATATTTAAATTATTTAATAAGAAATCAAGAGAATAGACTTCAACTATATTTAAAAGTTAATTATTCTGTTTCAGATAATTTATTCCATTCATCCATTTTTCTTCTGACTAATATTGTTATTTTTTGATATATATTTGATTCTAATGAATAACTTAATAATTCTCTTCCAACAGCTCCTGTAATATTATTGTTTTTAATGATAATGAGGGGAATTTCCTTCCATTAAAATTTAGTTTATATAATTATTCTATTTATTAACTTTTAATTTTAAGTTGAATTCAAATGATTAATTTTAAAATATTAGAAAGACTTATAAATAATTAATATAAAAAATAAAAAAAACTTTTTTAAATAATCAATTACATTTCTCCAGAAGAATCATCAGAATCATCTAAATCTTTAATTAAAACAGGAGAAATTTTACTTTGAATTTCTTTTCTATAGTTCTTTATTCCAATTCTAACATCATCACTTTTATCTCGAATAATTCCTAATAAAATAGGAATAAGAGAAATTAATTCATAGGAATCTTTTCTTCCATAAAAAGATTTAATTAAAATACCATTTTCTTTTTGTAAAGTAAAATTAAGAGAATAATTATCAATAATAATAATTTTACTTATATCTCTTCCTAAATTATTTAAATCTTTAATAAAATTATTTTTATAAAAAGTAGTATATTCTCTATATAATCTACAAGAAAAATATCTTCTTTCACTTTCAATTAAATTAATTATTGGATCTGCATATGATTGAGTTGCAACTGTCCAAATAATAATTTCAAAATAAGGAGAAATACTATTTAAAAATTGAAATAATCCTGGTCTTAAAGTTATTGAACCTTTTTCTTTATATTTATTGTTTTCTTCTGAATTATAATGAATTAATGTTTCATCTAAATCTAATATTAATGTATATTTTTTTACTTGAGGTATATATTTTAAATATGGAATTGGAATTTTTTGAATTATTGGTTTTTTAATATTTACACTTGATATACTTTTTATTAATTTTTTTTCTTTATTTGATATTTCTTTAAATAAATTTTCTATTTCTTTTAAAGATATTGCCTTTATTTTTTTAAATGTTGAATTTAAATTTGAGGTTTGCTTTAAATTTGATATTATTATTTTATTAAGTGAATTATGAATATTATTACATAAATATTTTAATTCTATTATTATATTTTTAATTGTCGAAATATCTTTTTCTGGTAAAGTTAATTTCAATTTTTTTCTTAATTTAAAAACAAAAGTTTCTTTATAATCAATATCTATTTTTTCTACTTTAGGCCAATTTTTAATAATATAGTATTCACATAATAACAAGAAAATTTTTTCATGATAAACACAAATTTCAAAAAGTAAATTTCTATCATTAATTAAATTCTCAATATTGATAGAATAATAAACAATAACACTAAACATAATTAAAGCAACTGAATTTTTTGTGATTAATTTTTCATCTTGAGGAAAAGTAAATAAATTCATATCATATAAATTACAATTAACAAAATTCTTAAACCATTCATTACATTTATCTAAACAATTTTGTTGATTTTTGATTTTTTCATTTATTTTTATAATAATTTTTTCCATATTATATAAATCACCACAAAAATTAATATCTTCTACTTCATTTAAATTAGTCGTTGAAACTGATGAATTTGATTCATTTAATTGTTTTTCTAAATTAAATTCACTAATTTCTGGAATTTTATTTTCTTTATTTGATAAAGTTTTTCTATGTTTATTATAACCACTTATAGTAAAATTTTTATGTTCAAATCTAGTTTTTAAGTTTTTAAAAGATTCTATTAAAGTTTCATTCTCTTTTTTTAAATTTAAATTATTATTAATATTATTTCTTTGAGATAAACTATTTTTATTAGAAATATCTAATTTTAGGTTATATATAAATCTTGGAGGTAAAGGAAATTTACATTTACAATTTTCTATATGATTTTTTTGAATAAAAGTTTTATTCATTTGTTTATATTTTTTTTCATGTTTGTTAATTTATTTCCTTTGGTTTGAAAAAAAATTAACTATTAACCTTCTTTTTTAGATAACCAAAATAAAATAAAATTAAAAAATAAAGAAAATAAATAATTAAATAAATAAATAATATATTCAAAAAATTAATTTTAAAAAAAATAAAAAAATAAAATATCCATTCGAAAAATATCCAAGGAAAAAAAATGGGAAAAAATTATAGAAATTATTCAAAAACAGCAAAAAATCCAAAAAGACCATATGAAAAAGAGCGTTTAGACTCAGAATTATTATTAATAGGAAAATATGGATTAAAGAACAAGAGAGAAGTATGGAGAGTTCAATATGTATTAACAAGAATAAGAAAAGCAGCTCGTGAACTTTTAACTTTAGAACCAAATGATCCAAGAAGAATTTTTGAAGGAGAAGCATTAATAAAAAGAATGATTAGAATTGGAGTTTTATCAAAAGAACAAAGTCAATTAGATTATGTTTTAGGTTTAACAACAAAACAATTTTTAGAAAGAAGATTACAAACTATTGTATTTCAAAATCATTATGCTCAATCAATTCATCATGCAAGAACTCTTATTTTTCAAAAAAAAATAGCTTTTAATAGAGGTTTAAGATCTCCTATTATTAATATTCCTAGTTTTATTGTTAGAAAAGAAAACGAAAGTAAAATCAGTAAAATTGCTAATAAAGAAGGAGATTCAAGAACTAAAAAAAGAACTCAAAAGAAAAGAGAAGAAGCTGCTGGTGATGGTGATGGAGGAGATGAATAAATTTTTACTTTTTTTTTTGGATATATTTAAATTTTTGTTAAATGAAATTTTTTTTATTTAAATTGTTTTTTTTTTTTTTTTTGGTTTTTTCGTAAAAGCAATTGTTTTTTTTCTCTTTAATTTTTTTTTTTTGAACTTTATGAATTTTTTTATTGTAACTTGTTTTTAAAAATAATATTTATTAATAAAAACGTTTAAATCTCAAATTAAATTTTTTTTAAAATAAAATGCTTTTCAACGCAGATAATCAAACTAAACAAAGAATTTTTAATCAATATAAACAAGATGCAATTGATTATCATCAAAGAAAAGAAGATGAAAAAAGAAGAAGAATTCAAGAAGAAAGAGAATTTATAGAAAAAAATCAAAAATTGGAAAGAGAACAAGAACTTAAAATGAGATATGAAAAAATGGAAAAATTAAATCAACAAATGAATGAATATCAAAAAATGCTTTCTGAGCATAATGGAAATCCTTTATTAAATAATACAAGAAAAAGAGAAGTTGTTTCAAAAAATTATGGTTATACTCCTAGTCAAAGACCAAATAATAATATGGATAATAATAATATGAATAATATGGGAAATAATAATATGGAATATAATAGAGGAAATATTAATATGAGTAATAATAATATGGATTTTAATAGAAGAAATAGTATGGGAGATAATAATATGGATTTTAATAGAAGAAATAATATGAATAATAATAATAATATGAATAATAATAATATGGATTTTAATAGAAGAAATAATCTGAATAATAATAATAATATGAATAATAACAATATGGATTTTAATAGAGGAAATAATAATATGAATAATAATAATAATAATAATATGAATAATATGGGAAATAATAATATGAATAATAATATGAATAATAATATGAATTTTACCCCTCAAAATTATAATAATCCTCGTCAAATGAGTCCAACTCAAAGAGAACGTTCATTAATAAGAAGAAATGACCAAATGGGTAATTTTTTAACAGATAGACAAAATGAAAATGAAATAAATATGTATATAAAAAATCAAAAAGAAAGTAGGCAAAAATTTTATAAAGAAATGTTAGATGATCAATTAAATGAAATTCAAAATGTAAATAATCAAAGATTAGTAAATGGGCATGCATATAGAACAGATAATCCGTTAAGTAGAGAACAACAAAGAAAATATGTTTTAACAGATGATCCATATAATACAAGAAGAAATACAGATTTTGGAAGAACTAATCTTTCTCATAATCCTATTACAAATCCTGAAAATAATTTACAATATAATAAATATATTGATAATTATATTCAAGAAAATTATAGTAATAATAATTATGGAATGAATAATAATAATAATTATGGAGGAAATAATTTTAATAATAATAATCCTATGAACAATAATAATAATTATGGTGGAAATAATTTTAATAATAATTATGGTGGAAATAATTTTAATAATAATTATGGTGGAAATAATTTTAATAATAATTTTGGGGGAAATAATTTTAATAATGATACTGGAAATAATTTTAATAATTATAATAATGGTCCAAGTAATGATTATGGGAATAATTTTAATAATGATAATAATAATCAAAATTTTGGAAATAATTATAATAATTATAAACATTCTCCAACACCAAATGGAGAAAAACTACGTCAAGCTGCATCAAACTTTTTAAATTAAACAAAAAAAAATAAAAAAAATATGTAATATATAATCAAATAATACATAATATATAAATTTTAATTAAATTTTCAAATAATTTGAATATTATCCTTAATACAATTGAAAAAAAAATAAATTTTAAAATATTTATTTTTTTCAAAATAAATAAAAACCAATAAAAAAAATACGAAAAAAAGAAAAAAAAATTAATTTTCTTCATTTTCTTCATTTTGTTCAATTTCATTATTTTCTGTATTTCCAATATTTTCAGTATTTTCATTATTTTCTTTATTTACATCAGCTTGAGATTCATTCGATGAATCATTTTTTTTTTCTTCTCTATTCATATTAACAACATTTTTAAATTTATCATAAAAAGGACCATATTTCATTCCAAAAACTTCAAAAACTTTATCTAATAAATAATCCCAATTATCTCTTCTTTTATTTTTACAATAATCAATCATTTTTTTAAATATTTCTTCAAAAGCTTCTAAAAATTTTTCAACTCTTCCATCATGATAACTTACTTTAGGATCAACTTTTTTAATTTCATTAAATTGAATAGTAGAAATATTATTATCATTTTTTTTTTTTGAATTTTTTTTTTCTATATTTTCTTTTTTAATTTGTTCAATTTTTTTAACTGGAAAATTCCAAACAAAAGGAGGTCTTAATTGATCTAATTTTGCATTTAAAAGTTTACTATTTATATCAACACTTTCTACAGTTTTAAAAGATTCTCCAGTACTTTTTCTTTGTAAACTTTTATTTCTTTTTTTTGAATTTTCTTTTAATTTATTCTTTGAATTTACTTTTCTCATTGGAGAAGTTACTCTTGAATTTGTTCTACTTCCTTTTCTTGAAACTGCTCTTGAACTTGATTTTGAATTTGGTCTTGAATTTCCTAAATTATTTATTAATAATTTTTTATCATTTTCTGATAATGTTGATGTTGTATATAATATATTATCTCTTATATCTTCTTGAACTAATTCTGTTATTGTTGATAATATATTTATTGCTTCAAACCAATTTTCTTTTTCTTTATCTGGAAAAAAATTTTCTAAAAAAAATATTCTACCAAATTTTTTTAATTCTTTATCATATATTTTTTTATTTTCTATTATTTCTTTATTTGATATTAAATTTGGATCTTTTTCATAATAATAATATTGTTCACTATTAAATCCATTTATTGTATCTAAATTTAAATTTGATAATTGGAAATAATCTTCTTTTTTAAATTGGATTTTATTGTTTTTACAATAATCATATATATTATTTAATGTTTTTGCTCCTTTACACATTGATTCAAAAACTAAATATTTTTCAATACCATTTTCAATAAAATTTTTATTTTTAATTGTCATAAATTCATCTTTTAAATTACTTTGATTAACATATAGTAATTTTTCATAGAAAAAAGTATATTGTTCAAATTTTAAATAATCACCCATAATATTATCAATAATTCTATGTAAATCATAAACTTGTTTTACTAAAGTAGTAAATTCAATATTTTCTGTAATTGGAATTAATATTCTACTTAAACCATTTAATTTCATTTCATAACATTTAACTTTTAAATCATAAAGAGCTTTATCCATTTGTTTAATATAATATAAAGTAGCTTGATTTTTTTTTCCATCTGGAATTTTATTTAAATTAACAAATAATTTATGAGTATTTATAATAACTGGAATTTGAGAAGGTAATTTTCTATTTAAATATTCTATCATTGCATAAAGTCCTTTTTCAAAATCTAATTGTAAAGCTTCATGAATTAATTTTGTAGGTTCTTTTTGAGTTAAATCTTTTATATTAGGATAAACTAAAGCATGTAATTCTTTCATTTGTTTTATTTTCATTTTTTCTTCAGGAGTTAAACCTTTTTTTTTATTACTATTATTTCCATCATTATTATTATTTACTTTTTCTTTTTCATTAATTTTAAGTGCCATAGATTCATAAGGATCTTGTTCTAATTTTTCTTTTTCTATTATTTTATTATTAAAATGATATTCTAATAAATTAGGATTATGATCTTTATTTAAAAATTGTTCTAAAGAATCCATTCCAACATCTCTTTTTAATATAAATTCATCCCATTTTAATCCATTTTTTATACCCTCAGTAAGTTGTTTTAAATAATTTTTATCTTTAAATAAATTTAAATCTACATTTCCACTTTCTTGTTGTTCAATAGAAAAAAGTCTATAAGCACTTTTTCTTAATAATCTTAAAGGTAATAAAATTTCTTTTAAATTTTCATGCATTTCTCTAAAACCTAATTTAACATAATTATTAAGCATTTTAAAGAAATATTTAGAATCTTCTTTTAATTGTTTATTTTCTTTAGCAAAATTATTTTCATCAAGTGAATTTCCTTTAACAAGAGAATCTAATAATCTTTTAAAAGCAAATCTTAAATTAGTTGCATTAGCGAGAGCTCCTTTATTAATTTGATATTTATCTCCATCAAAAATTACAATATCTTGAGTTTGAGATTCTAAATATAATAAAGGTCTCATCCAATCCATTTTTATTCCTTTCATTGTTTTTGGAGTATGTTTTAATGTTACTCCTAATTTAAATATTCTATCAAATAATGGTTCCCAATATTTTCCTCCTATATCTTTTCTTGTTACATAATTATCTCCTGTTAATTCATATTCTTCTAATAAATTTGTTATATTTTGCCAAATTTTATATTCTTTTGACTCTTGAAATGTTTCAAATTTCGGTTTTGGCATTTTTTTTTATTTTTTTTTTAAATGGTTTTTTTTATTTTTAAAAATTATTTTTTAATTAGTTAATTTGTTCTCAAAATATTTATGATTTTTAATTAATTAATTTATTTTTAATTATTTAATACATGAGAATTATTGACATTCTTATTTGATGGATGCTGTTAAAAATCAATGAAATGTCAATATTAAATTATCCTAATTAAATTAGTTTAAATTAGTATTTTTTGGTTTAAAACTTTCACAACATGTATTTTGAAAAATTGTTTTAATCATATCTTTTAATTTATTATGATAATTATATTCATTAATAATTTTGTCTTGAATTTTTTTAATTTCATCTTTATTCACATTTATAAAATTATTTACAAATAAAAATTTTTTATTATGATTTTCAGAAACCGAAGAACTCTCAGAATCACCTTCTGTTGAAATTTCTTTTTCTGAATCACTTAAATCAAGACTTTCACAAAATTTAACGTTTAAATTTTCTAAAGAAATTTCTAATGAATTTTCTTCTTTTTCAAAATTTATTTCTTTCTTTATATCTTTAATATTTTCTTCATCATTTAAACTTTCGTTATTAATAAATCTTTGGTCTATTGCTATTAAAAGAAGTTTTTCTTCTGAGTTTTGAAGGAGTTCTGAATACATTTTTTTATTTTCAGATGGGATTTATTTTTTTATTAATTATTATTTGTTATAATTTTTATTTAATTATTATAAAATGTTTTATACTATGAATAAATTAGAGAAATGCAAAGAAAAATTTTTTATATAAAAGTACTTTATCACTTGAATAATGAAAAAAAATCTGAAATAATAAAAAAAATATGTTTAAAAAGATAAAAAAATTTTATATAAAATAAAAAAATATTTGGTCAAACATTAAACTATTAATAATTTAGTCATTATAATCCCATTCTAAACTTCCTGAATTAGGATTATAAGAAATAAAGACACCTTTTTTTTCAGAAATTACTTTTTTAAAATTATCTAATAGATTTTCATTCCCATTTTCAAAATTAATATTATAAATAATACATTTTCTTTTAACATTTAAATTCTCTTTTAATTCAATCATTCCTTTTTCAATATTACATATTTCATCTAAATTTTTTCCTAATAAATTCACTTTACCTAAAAATCTAACTTCTCCATAATCATTATATATTTTAAAATTAGAAATATTTTTTAATTCTTCTTCAGACATTCTGCATAAAATAACATATTCTGGAAAAGTTTTATAACCTGGTTTAGTTAATTTAGGTAATAAATTTATTGGAACAATTTTTTCTAAATCTGAATCATTATTTTTAAATTTATAAATTATAATTGCAATTATTGAATTTGATAAACTATATTCTATTAATAATTTTTGGTCTGATAAAAATGAATTTGAACCTAATAAAGATATATTTTGAATTATATAATTTGGAAACTTTTTTTCCAATATTAATTTATTTATTTTAATTTTGATTAAATTTTTTAAGTCTTCAACTTTACTTAAAAGATTAATTGCATCTATAAGAAAAGTTAATTGAGTTCCATCTGGAATATTATAATTTATTTCTAAAGATATATTTTGATTTTTTTTTATAGGAGAACTTCCTTTAGGAATATATAATGTACTTTTGCTTAATTTACTACTGTTATTTATGTTTAAATCATTATTTTCTTCTAAAGTATTATTTTTGTTTGATTTGTTTAAAATATCATAATGAAAAGGTTTAAAATTTGGATTTAATTTATCATTGATTTTCATTAAATTTGTTTGGAATAAATAATCATCTTCTGCTATTTTTTTATGTTTTTCTAAAATAGTACTTTGAGACAAATTATTATTACCATTAAGATAATTATTATATAAATTATTTTTTCTTTTATAATCATAATAATTATTATTAAAAGTTGAATATTTCTTTTGATAATAGTCTAAATTTTTAATTGTTGGTTTATAATAAGAATCTCTTAAATAATAATTTGTATCAGAATATGAATTATAACCATTATTAAAAAAAGTAACCTTTTTATTTAAATATTTACCGAAACTATTTAATAAATAATTATTATCTTCAGAATATTTATCTTCTAATTCATTAAGAAAAGTTTGAATATCTTTTTGATTATTAATAGCATCAATAACAGTATTTGAAGGCTCAAGAAGTGTAAAACCATTATTTCCAATTTTAACATTATTATTCGCATTATTATTAATATTATTATTAGTATTATTATTATTATTTATTTGATTATTATTGCTTGTATTTCCAAAAAGAGAAGTATAATTATTATTTCCAAAAAGAGATGTTGAATTTAAATTATTGTTATTATTTGTATTTCCAAAAAGAGATGAAGAATTAGTATTTCCAAATAATGATGTTTTATTATTATTATTGATATTATTATTTGAATTTCCAAAAAGAGATGAAGAATTTTTATTTCCAAATAAAGAAGTTGAATTGGAAGAATTATTTCCAAATAATGATGTTCCTGAATTTGCATTATTTGAAAAAAGAGAATTATTATTTGTGTTTGTATTTGTATTACCAAATAAAGTTGATATATTTGATGTATTATTTCCAAATAAAGAAGAACCAGTACTAAATAAAGAATTATTTGTTGAAGTTGTTTGAGTACTTGCTAAAGAATTTGAAGATTGAGTATTATTAAACAGAGAAACTGAACTATTAGTATTTCCAAATAATGAATTATTATTATTATTATTATTTCCAAATAATGAATTATTGTTATTATTATTATTTCCAAATAATGAATTATTATTATTATTAGTATTACCAAATAATGAATTATTATTATTATTATTATTTCCAAATAATGAATTATTATTATTATTATTATTTCCAAATAATGAATTATTTCCGAATGGAATTGGTGCTGCATTTTGAGTATTATTATTATTTTGATTATCATTTTGCATTGTATTTCTTACTTGAAATTTTTGAATATTTCCGTGATTTAATTTAAATTCCATATCAGCTAATCTATATTCTTCAAAAGAACCTTTTTCGAATTCTTTATGAGTTGTGAAAGAAATAAATTTATTTGTTGTTTTTTCTTTTGAATTTAAGTCCTGTATAATGTTTTCAGTATAATTCCAACCACAAGTTGTTTCCCTCATATTATTAATATTATTCAAAAATCCATTATTATTATTAGAAGAAAATAAATTATTATTTCCAGTACTTGAATTTCCAACAAAAAATGATTGGGTATTATTATTTCCAAAAATAGTATTATTATTATTACTCAAAGAAGTATTTCCAAAAATTGAATTATTATTATTATTATTATTATTTGTGAATATTGAATTACTAGTGTTGCTATTGTTATTAACCTTATTAAATATTAAATTACTATTATTGTTATTTCCAAAAATTGAGTTATTATTATTATTATTACCAAAAATAAAATTATTGTTGTTGTTTCCGAAACTATTATTTGAATTTCCAAAATTATTGTTTCCGAAGATTGAATTATTATTATTATTATTATTAAATAATGAACTATTATTATTATTATTAGTATTAGAAAATATTGTATTTCCAAATCCATTATTCATATTTCCTCCTGAATTTGAATTTGTACCAAAAATATTGTTGCTATTTCCGAAGAAACTTTTATTTGCTGTTTGCATGTTATTATTAAAAAACACATTATTATTATTATTAGCAAAACTTGGGGTATTCATTTTTATATGCTTTTAGATAAAAAAATTTAATTAAGATAATTTATAAAAAATTTAATTATTATAAAAAATTTGTCTAAAAAATTATACTCAATAATTATTTATTTATTTTATGAAGGAAAAATTCTGATATATTGATTATAAAATAAAAAATATTTGTTTTTATATTGTTAATGAAACAATTGTAAATTATATAAAAATCCCAATTTTTATATTTTATTAAAAAAAGAAAAAAAATAAATAATTCCAACAAATTAAAGAATCCAAAATAATAATTAATTGAAACAAAAAAAATAAAAATTTCCATTCAAAAAAGTAAAAAGAAAAAAAAATGGAAAAAACCCAAAAAAATTTACTTCAAATAATTATTTTAGTAATATTATTCATTTCAATGACTATAACAATAATGATAGGAAAAAACAATGTAGGAAAATCTAATTTTGGCTCATCAAATCCTGAAAAAGAAAAACCACCTCAAAAAGCATTGAATAATTTTAATTTTGATATAAATAACAATATAATATTTAATAGAATTTTACAAGAACCAGATAATGAACAAGAAAATAATTCAAATAGTTCATTAAGCATGACTTTCTATATTATATTCATTATTGAATCTTTATTATTTACATTAAATTCACTTCATTTAATTCTAACAAATGGAAATGAAAAAGAATTAAAAGATAGTATATCAGATAAAACAAAATTAATATTATTAATTGCTTGTTCATTAATCTTTCTAGTATTATTATGCTACTTATTAATTAAAATTACAGAAGAATTTGGAAATTCATCAACAGAAACAAAAGGAATAATTGCAATAACATCAGATGAAACAATAGAAAAAAAGGAATATTCAACAGATGAAGAAAATTTAAATGTTATTATAATAAAAAAAAATGTAAAAGCAAAATTAAAAAATTTAAAATTAAATAAAACAGGAAATACATTAAATACAGAAAAATCTGATTTTATTGGTTTAAATGCAGTAATATTAGGAAAAGAAAATTCAGAAACAGAAATAATAAATTGCACAATAATATCAAAAGCAAAAGGAGGAAATGGTGTATTTTCAACTGGAAAAAATTCTAAAGTTATTATAAAAAATAGTAGCATAAATACAAGAGGTGATAGTTCTTCTCGTGGTTTAGATGCAACATATTCAGGTAGAATTGAGGGAGAAAATGTAACAATAAATACAACAGGAAATTCATGTGCTTCTTTAGCAACTGATAGAGGAGAAGGAACTGTAATTTGTAATAAATGTTCTTTAAATACTTTAGGTAAAGGTTCTCCTTTAATTTATTCTACTGGAAATATTACTTTAAATAATAGTGTAGGAACTGCTATTTCTCAATTAGTTGTTATTGAAGGAAAAAATATAGCTAATGTAATTCAATCTAATTTAACTTCTTCGGGAAATGGAAATAGAAATGATGTTGATAATTGTGGTATTATGATTTATCAAAGTATGAGTGGTGATGCTCAAATTGGAACTGGAAATTTTAATTGTTTTAACAGTAATTTAAAAATTAATAATAAAGATATACAAAATTTACCTTTCTTTTTTATTACTAATACTAATGCTAAAATTAATTTGAATAATTGTAATTTAATATATGATGATAAAATTTTGCTTTCTTCTAAAGGAACTAAAGAATGGGGAAAAGAAGGTTCAAATGGAGGAAATACTTATTTTGAAACTGTTAAACAAACATTAAGAGGAAATATTAATTTAGATAATCTTTCCAGTTTAGTTTTTAATTTAACTCAAAAAAGTCACTTTACAGGAAGTATTAATAATGATAAAAACGCAAAAAATATTACTTTGATTTTAGATGAAACTTCTAGAATTGAACTTACTCAAGATTCTTATGTTAATAAATTTGACTGTAAAAACAAGGATAATGTAGTTTTAAATGGATTTAATATTTTTGTTAATGGAACAAAATGGAACTAAATAGCATATTATTATTAAGTTAATTTTTATGAATAGAATTTATTTATTCTTATTTAATAGATTTTTTAAATATTTTTAAATAAAATAAATCAAAATAGATGATAAAATTTGAAAATAATATTATAATATAATATATTAAATAAAATAAAATAAAAAAACAGAATAAAAACTATGAAATTATTTTTGAGTTTTAGAATTATCATCAATTTTTCTTCTACAAAAAGGACATTCTTCTTTATTTTCTAACCATTTTTCCAAACATTTAATATGAAAAATATGTTTACATTTTAATTTAGTAACTTCTTCATTTAATTTCATAACAGCTAAACAAATACAACAAGTAGGAGCTTCTAATTTACCAGAATCATTTTTACTCCAAAATTTCTTAGTCATTTTTTCTTTTTTTAATTTAGGTTTTAATTTTTCTTTAGGTAATATATTACTTAATAAAAGTTGAGAATATATAGAAAGAGGTTCTTCTCTTCTATTATTATTATTATTATTTATTGAAAAACCATCCATTAAATGAGAAGCTTGATTTAAATCATTTCTCATTTCAGCTTCTAATTCCATTTCCCATAATTCTTCATCTGTAATTAAATCATTTCTATTTAATTGGGTTCTATGTCTTAATGCACTTAATCTATTATAATTATCATTTCCAATACTAATACTAAACATTCCTCTATTTGGATTATTTGAATCATCAGTATCTCTATTATTATTTCCTCTTCTATTATTATTATTATTTAAATTATTTCTATTATTATTATTTCTATTATTATTATTATTTCTATTATTTCTATTGTTATTTCTATTATTATTATTTCTCATGAATCCTTGAAATTCTTCTCTTCTATATTCATTTGTATTATTATTATTATGATTTTGTATAAAATCTAAATGACTTGAATAATTATTAAAATTATACATATCAGGAGTTGCATCAATTAAATCATATTCATCATCAATATAACTATTATCATCATTATAATTTCTAAATTCATCAAAACCATCATAATCATTTGGTCTATTTCCATTATTCATTGGAGGTGACCTAAAATTTGTATTTTGATTATTAGAATTATTATTATTATTTGATGAATTATTTATAGATGATGATACTTGACATAATTGACCACATGTTCCACATGTTGTAAATGTTGCTCCTGATGGAAGATAACGTGTCCCATGATCTTTACAACGAACACATTTAAAATTATAATTTTCATATCTCTCCATTTTTTAATTAAATTTGATTTTTTTTCATTTAAAACATTTAGTTTTAAATAATATATATTTAATAAATAAATATATAAAGCTATTTATAAAAACTCTAATTATAACATCGTTATTTATTAAATATATAAAAGTGTATTTATAAAATTTTATTCAAATAACAAGAGACGTTATACATATATTTTATTTTTTTACTTATAGCTAAGTATCTTAAAAAACTAATTAAAAAAGCAATAACTAATGAAGTGGAAAAAGAAATAATAAAAGATATCCATCCTCCTTTAAACCAATCAATTTGATTATGATGAAAAATATAACAAAAAATAGTACAATAATAAAACATTCCTAACATTATAATAAAATTTATAATAAACATAATTGTTAAATTTCTTTTCATTTTAATCATAAATTTTTCACAAATATCAATAAATTCGTCACTATAATCAAATTCTCTCTTTAAAATTATAAAATAATTAAAATATGACAATTTATTTACAAAATAAGTAATAATTATTGCTACCAAAAAAGAATATAAACTTCTTAATAAATCAGTAACAAAAGATAATTTACCCTTATTATATTTTTCTTCAATAATATCATCATCATAAAAAATAGCATTTAACCAGAAATCAATAGCTAATTCAGTAAGAAAAACAGTAAATTTAATAGAAATTAAATCAAATTCATTTTTTTTAGAAATAGCATTTGTTATATTTAAATTATCTGAAAAATAACACCAAAACATATTTAAAAATTTTCTTTTATCTTCTTTTACAGCTTTATAATAAGGAGCATTATCAATATCATCATCATCTTTTATGATTAATTCATTTGTATGAATATAAAAAATTAATTCATCTTTTGATTTAATAAAATTTTCTTCATCTTTGATATTTGAATTTAACATATTATTTTCAGTTGTTTTTTCATTGAAATCATTATTTTCTGAATGATTTGTTAAATTATATAATTCTGAATTTAAACTATTTTTTCCAGAAAAAAAAGATTTCATTGATCTTTCTTTTTTCATTTTTTGAAGAGCAATTTCATTTTTTTTTAAATTATATACCCCTTTTTTTGGTATATAATATTCTGCACCTCCAAAACTTACTATACTTTTTAATTTTTTTTCTAATCTATTTGTTGGGTTTTTTATATTTTTTCTAATTATTAATTTATTGGAGAAGTCAATATCATTTATATTTTTTTTAAATTCTGATTTATATGTTCCAATTATTTTATTTTTTCTATTTATATAGTCATTATCATCATTAAAATCATCTTCATTATTTTTATTTTTCAATTTATAAGTATTTATTCTTTTTTCTCTTCTATTAAAAGGATTTTTTATATTAATTTCCTCTGGTTCAATTTTAAATTCTGATTTACTAGTATTTTTTCTTCTAGAATTTCTTATAAATACATTATTATCTATTTCATTGTTTTCATTATGAAATTCAGATTTATATGTTTTTATTTTTTTTAAATTCCTAGTAATAATATTATTATTAATTTCTTCTTCTTCTTCTTCTTCTTTTTCATTTTTAAATTGACATTTAGATGATTTTGTTCTTTTTTCCCTTCTATTAAAAGGATTTTTTATATTAATATCTTCATGTTCGTTTTTAAATTCTGATTTACTAGTTTTTATTCTTTTAGAATTTCTTATGAATATATTATTTCCTTTATCAATCTCATCATTAAAATCTTTATTTAGATTTAATCTATTTGTTTTTGATTTATGATTATCTCTTATAAAATTTGGATTTTCTAATTTATTATTATTACTATTGTAATTAATATAATTTATAGTTTTTATATCAATTTCAGAACTAATATTATTTATAGTATTCGAATGAGGTAAAGAAAATTTGGATTTATTATATTTTGGAGGATTATTTTTAGGTTTTTGATTAATAATTTCAGAAATAATATTTCTAATACCATTTATACCATTACAACAAAAATGAATACATAAAATTATATCTAAAGTAAATAAAAATGAATAAAACCAAAAACCAATATTAAAAATTAAGTTTTTAAAATTAGTAAAAGTCATATAACATTTCCCAATAATAATATTAGTTTTAGGAAGAGAATTACTAAAAGCTTTTTTAACATTTTTTATATTATTAATTGGACTATTAGAAATAGAAACATCACAATCACAATTTGCTTTTAAAGTAGTATAATTGATTCCAATATAATCACATCCTTCTTCACATATATTAACATCAACAAATTGATTTTCTCTTCTATTATTTAAAGTTAAATCTGCATTTTCTCCCTTTGAAGGTTTACAAATATTATTAAAATAATCATCTTCTGAATTAAATATATCAACTCCTAAATTTGACATTGATTCAGAATATGTTATATTTACAATAGAATTATTAAAATTTAAAGCATATTCTATGGAAAGTCCATCATTTTTACATAATGATATATCTAATTTATTTCCTTTTGAATCAAATATCATATAACGAACTTCTCCTGATAATGAATTTATATTATTTGATGATTTTATATCAAATTTTGCTAAAAGTAAATAGTCATTTTCAGGTATTTTATAATATTTTCTTAATGTCTTTTCACAATCACCTAAGTTTATCACTGATAAATTTGCTTTGTAAGTATATTCTTCATTTGTGTTTACTATTTCTAAAGAAAAAGTATCACCATTATAACTTATATTTGTTTGATAAGATAAAATATCTTCTTCTAAATTTTTCATAGTTATTTCATAACTATCGTTTATATATGTATTTTTTTTTATATTTTTACATATTCTATTATCTTTTATAATATAATCTTCCGAACATTTTTCAACACAATAATTTTTTTCTTGATAAAGATTAATAATTGAACAATCTTTTACACATTCTTTTTCATTAAATAAATAAGGAAAATCATCATTACATTCATTAATGCAATATCCGTAATCATCTATAATATAATAATAAATATCACAATTTAAAACACAATGATAATCATCAAAAAAATAATCTTTTCCACATTTATTACATTTTAAAATATTATCATTAATATATATTTCACATACATCACATCCATCATCACATTTTTTAAATATTTTATTTTTATTATCTTTATAATATCCAATTAAATTTTCTTCTTTAAAAACACATAAATTACCATATTCTTCCACATTGTAATAATTGTCTCTACATTCTATACAATTAGTATTATAATGATTTATTTTTTCTCCAAGACAAGTTTTACAAGAATTATCGCATTTACTATAATATTGATTATTATTTGAATCATTAAAATATCCTTCTGGAATTTCTTTATAACATATTTTATTATTATCATCTGGAATAAATTTATAACCTATTGAACAAGAATTACATGATAAATTATCTGAACATGATGTACAATTGTCTTTACATAGTGAAAAGTAATTATTTGATGATTTATAATAATTTTTAGGTATTTCTTGTTCTGTTAAACATTCACCTATTTTTCCTTCTAATTGATATAAATTATCTTTACATGTATCACAATTCATTTTTTTATTAATGTTATCATATCCAGTTGAACAAGTTTCACAATTTGCAAAACATTCTTTTAATTCATCATTATCAATATAATAACCTTTTTTAACTAATACACAATCAGAATCAACTTTATAATAATTTATTTTACATGTTAAACAATTCATTTTATTATTTTCTTCTTTTTTAATACATGTTTTACAGTTATTATGACATTTTTTTAATATATTATTATCTAAATAATAACCTTCTTTTTCATTATAACATTCTGTAATATTATCTTCTAATATATATAAGCCATCTACACAAGTCAAACAATTCATCTTATTATTTTCTTCTTTTTTAATACATGTTTTACAATTATTATGACATTTAATAATAACATTATTTCCAATGGAATATCCATTAGGAATATCATTTATAAAAACACAAAAAGTTAAATTATTTTCAAAAGGATAAGCATTTTGACTACATTTATTACTCAAACAATTAGGAGCACTTTTCATTCCAATTCCACTACATTCAGAACAACTTTCATAACATTTTACATAACAGTAATTTGATATAGTAGATGAACAACTATTGGATAAAAAATATCCTTGTGGTTGATAATAACAATTTGAATTATTTGTGTTATTTATTGGATAATAATCAGTTTTGCATTTTATACAAGCATGTTCTGTTTCATTTCCTGTTATATCACAAGTTCCACAAGAAGAATAACAATCTTTGAAAACGTTTTCATATTTTTCAAAATATTTTCCTTCTGGAACTTCAGGAAGTTGTTGGCATATTTTACTTGTGAAATTATAAAAAGATGAAGAATTACAACTACTATTATACATACAAGTTTCGGACAATATACAAGTATAAAAAATTAAATCACATCGTGGAGAAATATATTCTCCATAAACAATATAATATTCAATATGAGAATTATTAGAAAGTAAAAGAAGATTTAGTAAAAATTGAAAATTATCAATATCATATAATTTATCAACTTCAACTACTTTATTATTTGAATCATATAATTTTCCTAAAGTGCCAACATGAGAAAATTTAATTTTAAAACCTTCTCTAGTTTGTAATTTACTATAAATTAAACTCTTAAAATCAATATTAAACATTTTTCCTTTTTTAACATTTCTATATTTAGTAGAATTTTTACAATAAGCGAACCCATAAATATCCAAAGAAAAAGTATAATAAGTATATCTTATAGGAGCATTACTTGGTCTTATATCATTGGCACCTATCATGTAAGAATTAGTAAAAAATTCAGACTTATAATAATAAACAGGGTAACCATTATCACATCTTGAATCATTTACTTTCCATAAATAAGAATCATTAGTAGAATAAATTTCATATTCTTTTCCATTATAAAATACTAATTCTGCAGATAAACTATAAGATCCTCCATAATTTGATAAAGTTATTGCTATATTATCTCCATAATTTACTTTTATATTTGAATCAAATGTTTGTATTTCTTTTGTTTGATATTCATTTGAAGTTATCTTATTATTGTTTACTAATACTGATTCTAAATAATCATCTACTAATATTTTTAAAGTGGCTTGAAATTGAGTTATTATTATGTTAAAAAGAATAAATATTATTTGAAGGTAAATTAGGATTACCATTTTTTTATTATTATTTATTCATAATTTTTTCAATTTAGTTTTATATTATTATTTATAATTTAAATTAAAAAATATTTAAATATTCATCTTCTAATTCAGTTGCAGAAATTTTTTTCTTTTTAAATAAGAAAATCCTTAAATTAATATATATTAAAAAAACAATGCAAACAAATAATAATATTATCAACATTATATAAATGAATTTTGATTTTTCAATTTCATTACAATAAAAACCAATAACTTTTTTGTCTTGGTCAAAAATTAATTGGTATTTTTTTAAAAAAGGTGTTCCAAAAACCCATCTATTCAATATATTATCTCTTTCAAATACAATAAGAAAATAAATAGTATTATTTCTATTTATAAATACATCATTTTTTCCTAAGACAAAAGTATAATTTAAAGTTTTACTATAAAAATAAATATCTTGAAATTTATTTTTTATTTCACTATTACAATAATAATAATATAATTTATAATCAAAGTCAGATAATTCTTTAAAACATTGTTTTTTTTTAATTAAATCTTTAAACAAATTTTCATAAACTATATTATGAAATAATTCATTTCCAATAAAACCATTATAATCAAGAGTAAAACTACATAAACTTTTTTCATTAATTGTTTTGTTTCCAAAAGTAATTTTATGAAAATCCATAGTCCAAGAATAAATTTTTTGGTCAATATTACTTTTATCAAATTTTAAAAATCTTCCATTAAAAGTATTATTATATTCATGAGGGTAACCTCCAATAATTAATTCACCTTTATTTTCATTATTATTATAAAAAAAAAATGAAAAACCATATGAATCAATTATACTTCTGTTTTTTAATTGATATATAAAATTAATATTATCTTCAAATAATTTTAATCCAATTCCTGATGATTGCATATATGAAAAATGGCTTCCTCTTGTGGCAAGAATAAAATTAATATTATTTAATTTAATATTTTCATTATTATTTAATAAAATAAAATTATCTGATGAAATATTTCCTTTTGAAAACTCATTAGCTGAATATATTACTTCATTACTTAATTGTTTGTATGTTGATGATAAACTTTTATTAAAATTTTCTTTTGAATTATATGAAGAAAAATAGAAATATTTATTTTCTAATCTAATAAAAGATTTTATTATTTGAGGAGGATTTCCTATTGATATATTAGTATAAAAATTATTGTCTTCAAAATAATCTTTAATAAAATTAAATTTATTATATGTTTTTTCAATTTTATCAAATTTTAATATTATAATACTTAAAGAATATGAAAATATTATGAAAATATATTTTAACATCTTTAAGGATTAAAAATAATTAAAAATAAAAATTAAAAATATTTCTGGATCCTTTCTAACTTATGTTAATTTAATTAAAAACAAATTAGAAAATAAAAATTAAATTGGATTTTTATAATTTTAAAAACATAAAATGTCTGTAATTGAAATCATAGATTTATTTCCTCATAAAGCAACACTAACATTTAATAAGAAAGGAGATATAGGATATAAAACATTTATTGGAGGATTAATTACAATAATTGCAATAGCATTTTCAATAATATGTTCTTCATATTTTATTTTTAGATTATTTTTAAGAAAAGATTTTACTGTTATTTTATCAAATCAAATAGAGCCTTTTATAAATATTACATATTCACATAAATTACCATTTTTATTAAGATTAACAGATACTAATTCTCTTCCTTTTGAAAATGATGATAAATTATATTATATAACTGCAAGTATATGGTATGGAGGAAGTAATGATACTTCAAATAATCATTTGGCTAAACAATATTCTGTTTCGTTAAAAATTGGTAAATGTGATATTAATAAACATTTTGCAGATGAATATAAAGAAATGTTTCAAAATTTGACTCAATTAAATTCTTATTATTGTATTGAACCTAGAAATTATAGCCAAACTATTTATGGTTTATATGGTAATTTATACCCTTTTTCTTATTATTCTTTTACTGTTCGTTGTTGCCAAAATTCAACTGAAAATAATAATTCTTGTTATTCTTATGAAGAAATGAAAAAAAAAATGTATTCACCATATTTAGATGTTGTATTTATTGATTATACAATAAATTCAATTAAAAACAATATAAAAGAATTAACAATAAGAAAAGAAAGATATGAAATTTCAAATTCTCTTTTTAAGAGGATATGGTTATATTTTGATAATATAAAATATATCATAGATAGAGGTTATATTTTTTCTAGTAATGAAATCGAATATTTTCATAGTTATGATACAATTAAAACAGACTTAAATCCAGATGTAGATAATCGTATAATGTTAACTTTAACAATTTTAAATTCTATTAAAAGGTCAATTTATAATAAACAATATACTAAAGCTCAAGATTATCTTGCTATTATTGGAGGATTATTTAAAGTAATAACTTTATTATCTAGTTTATTGAATTATTTTAATTCACATAATTCATATTATTTAAAAATAATAAAAGATTTTATTATTGGTAATGAATTATCTACAAATTATGTATTACAAAGAAGGAATCCAAATTTAAATAATTTTATTACTACTTTTATTATAAAAGGAAAAAGTAATTTTGATAATAGTATTGATAGATTATCAAAAAATAAATCATCTCTTTTTATAAATTCTTCTTCTAATAATAATAATTCTGTTAAAAATGGAAAATCTTTTGCTTTTTTAGAAAAGTCAAAGACTATAAAATTATTACCATCTTTTTTAATAAATAAGAAAGCAAGAATCATTTTTAAAACATATAAAGAATTTATAAATGACCGATTGAGTATAATAAACATTTTACAAAAACTAGAAATTATAGGAATCTTATATTCCCCAAAAAAAAATATATTTCGTATTGGGGAAAATAATTCTTCTGAAAAAAGAGTAAATAAAAAAAGCAGTTTTGTATTTAATGGTTATATTTGATATTTTATTATTCGTTAAAATAAACTTTGACAATATATTAAATCTTTAATAAAAAGATAATTAAAAAAACTTTTAAAAACACTATTTCAATTTTTAAATATTAATAAAAAGATAAAAATTAAAAATTCATAAAAAGTATTAAAACAATCATTTTTTTAGCATTTATCAACAACCAAACCAATAAACATATAATGAGGTAAATCACCTTCAGTATAATAAACAGGTTTAACTTCTTCAGGGAATTTTTCATGATCCATTAATTGAACAAACCATTTTTTTAAAACATAAGTTTCTTTAGCTTGTTCATAAGTAATACCTTTATTTAAAAATTTAGGAGTAAATTTAGTTTCTTTAACTTTATCAATATCTCTTCCAGATTTATTTCCCATTAAACTTAATTCATTTCTATATTTTTCATCATAAAAAGAAACAGTAAAATAATCATTTTTAGTTAAAAATTCATAAGTATATCTATGAGGTCTTATAAAAACTGTAATCATTGGTTTTCCCCATATTGTTCCCATTGAACCCCAACTTATTGTCATACTATTAAATTTTTCTTTTGTTCCTGCTGTGACTAAACCCCATTGTTCATGAAATTTTTTAAAGGGATTATATGATACATCTTGTAATTTTGATAAATCTTCCATTTTTTTTATGTAACATTTTTTTATATTTTAGAACTTTAAATAGGATTTTTTTTTTTATTATTTTTTTTTATTTACTCATTATATATTATTTTATTTTTTTAATTATTTTTTTTTTTAAGTTTTAATATTTTTTTATATAAATTATATTTAATGGGACAAAATAATGGGAAAAATAAAAGTGTTTTCATTCCTTATAATCAACAATTAGAAGAAGATATAAATGATAGGATTAGTGATGAAAAATCCAAAAAGGTTATTGCTAAATTTAAAAATTTTATGAATAAAAAATTCAAAAAAAATATAGAACCTAGTAATTTTTCTCATAAATTTCAAGAAAAAGATTCTGGTTTAAATCATATTTCAAATTTATTAACTGTAATATATTCTAAAAATATAAATAATAATCTTCAAATATCTTCTGGAAGAACTTTTTATGAAACAGTATTTCAATATGATATAATTGAAAATGATTCAAAAAATATAAATATAATAAATAAATCTCTAATAAAAGATATGCAGAATTTTATAGGTAAAGATTCAAATATGAATGAAGAAAATGAAATAGAAGAAAAGTATGAAAAAGAACTAAATTTAAATAAAAATCCTTTTGAAGTTAAACCAGACAAAAATACTCAATTAATAAATCATTATAATGATATTATTTTAAAAAGTAAACTTGTTGATATTTCAAATTCAAATAATGATAATAACATAATTAATGAATTAATTAATAGTGATAGTAATTCTTCTTTAGAACAAAAAAATAAGAAAAAAATTTTATTGGATAAATTAATAATGAAAAAAAATCAATTACAATCATCTCTAAATAAACATTCAAAAAAAATAGAAGATGAAAATCCTCAAATTAATGAAAATGTTCCAAAAAAATTAAAAAAAATTCCTTTAACAACAAGAACACAAGAAATTAAAAAATCTGTAAATATTACAAGAGCAATTTCTCCTATAAAAAAATTAAATAATTTAAATTTAGAAAGAGATAAAACTCCAAAAAAAAAAAAAATAACAAAATCAAAAAGTCCAATTCATAAACCAAGAAAACCATTAGCAAATATAACTTTAGATGTTTCTGATATATTAAAATCTAGTAAATATAATAATAAAAGTCCTAAAACAAAACAAGATTTTAAGAAAATGGATAATAATTTAGATAATGAAATTAAATTAATTACAAAACCAGAAACTAATATTAATGGAAAAAAATATAAAAAAGTTTTGAACAATGAAAATTTTTTAAATGTTATTGATACATTAACTCAACCAAATAAACAAAAAAAAGATTTAATTCAATCTTTTAATTATAAAGAGGGAATTAATAATATTTCTAAAGGAAGAAATAAAAGTAATGACAAAAATAATAATGAAAGTCCAAAAAGGTATTCAAAACTAATTTATAAGAAATATAAATAATAAAGTATTTATAATTTTTCTAAAAATATTTTTCATAAATTTTAATTTTATCGTTTTTTTAAAAAAATGATGAGTAAAAAAAATATAAAAAATAAACAAAAAGTAAAAAAAGGATTATTAGAAACAGAATGGAAAGAAACAAGAAGAATATTATTTGATGGAAGAGAAAGAGAAGTTTGGATAACATTAAAAGTTTTTAGAGAAGAATTTGGAAATTATTATGATACTTACATTTATTGTTTTTTAGAAGGATATAGAATAACTTTGTTAAAAGCAAAAATTGATAATAAAGATATTAATTTAGTAATAAATGAACATTGTTTTACTTTTAATTTTAGAAAATTATATAATGGTGATTCTGTTCAATTATATTTAAAATTTAAAGAAAAAAAATCTAAATTAAATAAAATTTATAGAAGTGAGTGTATTTCTTTACCTGATTTTTTACTTGGAGCTAAAGTTAATTTCTTTTTGTTTGTTCCTAAATTATATGATATTTTATATTGGAGAAAAGGTTATGTATTTGAGAAATTAGAAGAAGATAATATTAATAATAATAATAAAAATATAAAAGAAAATCTTAATAAAACTGAAGATAATAAAGATAATAATAAAAAGGAAAATATCAAAGAAAATAAGATAAATCACAATATTAATAATGAGAAAGAAAAAATAACAGATAATAACATAAATAATATTAATAATGAAAAAGAAAAGAAAAATGATAATGTAAATTATAATAATCAAAATAAAAACACAAATGAGAATAAATCAAATAAAAAAATATTAAATGATAATAAAGAAATAAAAGAACCTTCCAAGAAGAAAATAACAAAAGAAGAAAAGATACAAAAAGAAAAACAAGAAAAAGAAGCAAAAGAAAAACAGGAAAAGGAGAAAATTGAAAAAGAAAAAAATGAAAATTATATCTATACATGGAAAGGAGAAATAGACAATGGAAAGATAATAGAAGACTATATATATATGAATTTTAAAACATCAAAATGGGTAATTTTATTTAAACAGAATTTCAAAAGTTCAAAAATAAATAAACCAATAAAAGAATTAATAATTACAATCCCAAAATATTTCATAGGCGGAAATAATACTATAATATCATATAATATAAATACAAACTTTTCAGAAAAAATAGATAGAATTTTTATAAATGAAAATGAAAAAAATTACATTTTAACATATAATAATTTAAATAGTGGAAGTGGATTTTATTCAGTAGAAACTTTGTTCATAAATTCATCAGAAAAAAATTATTGTTGTGAAAACTTTAATAAATTTCTAATTAAAGTTACTGACAAAGAAAAAGAAATATTTACACCTTTAATAAAACAAATATTAAAAGAAGATAAATCGGATAAATTAAATTATATTAAATTAGGAAATTGGGTAAAAAAAAACATAACATATGATAAGCATATTCCAATAATAAAGAAAAATCCAATAGAAACATATAAATCAAAAAAAGGAACTTGTAATGATTTAACAAATTTATATAATTGTTTATTAAAATTAATCGGAATAAAAGCAATATTTATTTCGGGTTATGTTGTTGAAGAAAATAAATTTGATAAAACTGGTGGAAATGATTTTGATTATCATTGTTGGACTCTTGCAGAAATTAATAATAAATATATTCCTTTAGATGTTAATTTTCAATATTTTAATGGTAAAATTCCTAATACTCATTTATTTGGTTGTTATGGAAATTCAAGTATTGATATGAAATGTACTGAAAAAATTTCTTTAGATAAAATTCAAGAAAAAATTATTAGTGTTTAAAAAATAATTTTATATAGTTATATTAATTTTAATAATATAAAATTTAATTTATTATTATATAATTTATTGATGTTGTCATGATATTACTTTTACTTTTTGTTCTATTTTTGGAATTTTTACTAAGTTTATTGCTGTTTCATTATTATTCATTATTTCTAAAGTTCCTATATTATTTTTCATCATTTCAATTTCTGCGTTTGAATAATCTAATACTCTATATTTAAATTTAATACATAAAAAATTTTTTCCATTTTTTAATTTAAAAACCGCTATTGATAATAATAAAATAACAAATAATAAAAATCCTATAATTAAATATAATATATTTTCCTTATTTAAATAATCATTAAGATAAAATTCATTATTATTATTTTTACTTTGATTATTAATAGTTTGATTATAATTGTCATTAATTAATTTTAAATAATTACAATTAGATTTTATTATTCCAACTTTTGATTTTTCAATATCAAAAATAAAATCATAATGTTTCATCCAAGAACTTCCAAAAAGAAATTTTCTAGTGCTTTCTCCAACAAAAGCTAAACAAAATCCAATTTCACTTTTAGTAGAAATATTAAAAAAATAACTTCTAGGTTCCCATGTAAAATTATATTCATTATTTAAATTAAAAGTGATGTTAGGCATAATATTATCTAAAGCATAATTTAATTGTTCGTTATTGTTAAATATATAACAATTTCCTAATTCATTATTTTTTTTTAATTTACCACATTTATCTTTATTTTTATCTAATTTACATATTTTTTCTATTATTGCATAAATTTTATCAATAAATGAAAAAGGAAAATAAGAAATAGTAGTTCCAGAATCAATAATAGATTCATAAGATAAATAATCTTTATTATTAACTTGAATGATTTCATTATTAATTTCAATATATTTTAAAATTACTTTATGAAATTTATCATTCATTAAATCAACATAATGAATTTTATTATTTTTAAAATGAGCTTCATTTAAAATTTCTCCAACTGAAAAATAACCACCATGTTCTGATAAACATAAAGTAAAAAGATTTTTATCAATAACTTTTAATTTATATAAAATAGAAGGAAAAGATTTTTCTGATTTTTGAAGACCCATAATTCCATCAGCAAATTGAGTTTTAAATAAATGATTTTCTGAATTAGTACATCCAATAGGAAATTCGAAAAAAGAATCATTTTTATATTTATCACCAATTTTAATATTTTCATTAATAAATTTTCCTTTTATTGTAGAACCTTCAGAATAACTTATATAAAATTCACAATCATCATTTCCACTTTTAAAAGCGCATTGATTATTTACTAAAGAACATTTTTCATTAGCACATTTTAAAATATCATTTTTATTAATATTATATAATCCATTTTCATGTTTACCACAATTTTCACATAAATTACATGGTGAAGTAGTTACTGAAGAGCCAGTGTCTAAAATATATGATTGTCTCTTTTCTTCTTTTCCTATATATAAATGAGAATAATAATAATTTAATTCATGAACACTTCCAAAAACTGATGATGGAGAATATAAATTTCTAAGAGATAATGTTTTTAAAGGTAATGTTTTCAATTCAAAATTTAATGAAGTTATTATTTGTATTAATGAAAATATTATTAAGAGCTTTTTTATTAATAATTTTGGCATTTTTGGAATGGATTTTTTATTTTTTTTTTTTAAATTTATTATTATTTTTTAATATTTATTTTTTAATCTTTATATAAGAAAAAATGATTCCACTTATGAAAATTAAATTGCTTTATCATATCAGAAGCCCTATTAAATTATTTTTTAATTATATTTTATTAGGTATTATAATAATAAAAATATCGAAAAACTTAAAAGAGTTAAATTTAAATGTTCAAAAAAAAGAAAAAAATTTCAAATGTGAATTATCTACAATGGCTCATTCAAGTAAAGATACAAGTCAATCATTTTCAAATAATTATATATTAATAACAAACAATGCTACTTTAGGTAATTTATTAAGTTCTTTTTCTAAAGCTCGTAATTTTAAACTTTTTGAAAATGAAGAAAAAATGAAAGAATTTATTGAATCAGATAAAGAAAAAACATTTAAATATTCAATAAATATTAATATTGAAAAAGAACATTTTGTTTTTAAAATTAGAAATCAATTAATTAATATTGATAACTCTATTAATAATGTAAATAATTTAATTGATGTAAGTATTGATAAGCAATTTGGAAGTGATTCTTTTAATGATAGATTGTTTAATGTTTTTAATAATTTTCTTCGAAAGATTTATAAGAAAAATGAAGATAAAATTTTAAAGATTAATTCATGTTTTATGAATTCTAATAATTATAATAATTTCGTTGGTAATAAATTAACTTTTTATAACAATCTTATACCTTTGTTTATTTGTATTATCTATTTAATTTGTTTTATAAATTATTTATTTGAGATTTTGGATGAAAAAGAAAAAAAAATTGATTTATTTTTAAAACAAAGAGGTTTTAATTCTTTTGAAATTATATTTTCTTATTTTTTTATTTATATATTTTTAACTTCTTTTTTACAAATTTCTATAATTTATATTATGAATACAATTTTAATAGTAAATACAAAAATACTTGAAATAATTATTTCACAGATTCTTTTTAATTTTTCAATTTATTTTATGTTATTTTTTATAAGTAATTTCATTCCAACAGTTTTTATTGGACAAATTTTTGTATTTTTTTTTATAATTCTTTTATTTGGTTTAGGGTTTATTTCTTCAAATGGTATTAAATGTCCAAAAATTGTTTTTATTATTTTCCCTTTTCTTAATGAAATTGAATGTTTTCAAATATTATTTATGAAAGAAAATTATTTTAAACAAAAATTTGAATTATATAAAATAAAAAATTTTAATATTAGCTTTATTGAATCAATAAATTATTTTATAATAACCATATTATTTTATTTATTAGGAGATATTTTCATAATAATAATTAAAAATTCTTATTTTTATTTATATTCTTACATTCATTCTTTTTTTCAAAGGAATTCAATAAAAGATAACAAAGAAATAGAAGAATTAAATGGAATTGTTTCAGATTTGAATGAAAGTAAAATTGAAAACAATCAAAATATTAATAATGTATTAAAAATAATAAATTTAACAAAAGAATATAAAAAATCACTTATTTTTAATAATTTAAATATGAAATTTTATGAAGGTGAAATTTTTTGTATAATAGGAAATAATGGAGTAGGAAAAACAACATTATTAAAAATAATATCTGGAATAGAAAAATTAAAAGAAGGAAATATCTTATTAAATAATGATTCATTATTATTAAACAAATATAATTTAAATAAAAATATAACTTTTCATTCAGAAAATGAATTTTTTTTTGATTGTTTAACTGTTGAACAGTATTTAAACTATTTTTCAGAGAAAAAGAGAAATAAAAATGATAAAGAACAGATAAATAATATTTTAAATATTACATGTTTAATAAATAAAAAGAATGATTTATGTAATACTTTATCAACTATTCAGAAAAAATTATTAAATCTTTGTTTAAATTTATTAGGAAATGAAAAAATAATATTATTAGATGAACCAACAAATGGAGTTGATTATATTATTAAAAAGAAAATTTGGGATTATCTTAAAAAATATAAAAAAGATAAAATAATAATATTAACAACTAATAGCATGGAGGAAGTAGAATATTTAAGTGATAAAATAGGATTTTTATATGATGGAAATTTATTATGTTCTGGTAATAGTTCTTATTTGAAAGATCAATATAATATTGGATTTAATTTAAATATATATTTCAATTCCCAACAATCTCATTTTAAAAATCAACAAAATATGATTAATAAATTGAAAACAATTACTCATGATTTTAATATTAAAATATCTTCTAAAAATTATCTTTCTATTTCTTTTGGAAAAATAGAAGAAAATACTAATGAAATTTTTAAATATATTGAAAATGTAAAAAATCTATTTGGAATAAGTGATTATAATATTTCTACAACTTCTTTAGAAGATGTCTTTTTAAATATTAATTCAATTCAGGAAAAAGAAAATTGCCAAGAAATTAGATTATTTGATGATAACAATAATTTAGAAGAAATTCAAATAATATGTCCAAATCCTTTCAAAGAAATATTTGCAAATTTTTTAAGAAGTGTTATAAGTATTTTTAGATTATATGATAGTTTATTAATCCAATTATTAATATTTTTTATCTTTCAATATATTTTAGTATCTCTTTCAAAAATTAAAACTGATGATTTTAAATATTTAGATTTAAAAACAATAATTAAAGAAAATACAATAAATATATGTGGTAATGAGACTCAAAAATATCTTGATAATTCATCTTTAATAATAGATAATAATATAAAAGTAAACTACAAACTTTTTAAAGAACCAGTATTAGAATCTGGTACCGATAAAGAAATATTAATAAGTTTTGCAAATGATTTTTTTAATCAATCAGAGTTTTATAATGAAAAATTAGCAATTTATATGAATAATACATTAGAAGAAAATGTAATTAATTTTTTTTTTTTATTTCAAATAAGAAGATATTATGTAAGAGATATTGCCCTTTCATGGATATATTCTTCTTTTTTAAAAAATGAATATAATATTAATGCTACATTTTTTGATGAATATGGAGTTATTCCAACATATAAACAAAATAAAACAATAGATGATATTATGCAAGAATATAAAATAACTTATTTACATTATAAAAATATGTTTCTTTTTCTTCCTTTATTTTTTTTATTCGAAGGATTTTGCTTGAATTTATTGGTAAAAGATAGAGAAAAAAAAATTAAAGAAAAAATTCGATTTAATGGTGGATTTATAATTTTTTATTGGATTAGTTTTTTCATTTTTGATATATTAAAATATATTATCATATATTTGTCTTTTAAAATTTATATTATATTTGATGATTATTATAAGTTATTAGAAAAATTTATTCCTTTATTTAAAAATTATATTATATCAATTATTCCTTTCAATTATTTTTTATCTTCAATTATTTCCAAGACAGAACAAAATTATAAAACCTATTATATAATTTTTTTTTCTATTTTTTTTTTGGGATTAAAAGATTTTATATGTGAATTTTATCAAATATTATCAGAGGAAGCTTATGAAAAATTTATTCCTAAATTTTTTATTAAAAGATATTCTACGGTATTTAATTATATTCCTTTTACTTGTTTAATTTTTGCAATTATGAGAATAATTATATCTGAGGTAAATGGGGGAATTAAAATAGAAAAATTCAAATTTCCTCCTTATACTCATTTCTATGATGAGCATTTAAACTCTTTTACTAATTTATTTCTAATTTATCTTATATTATTTTTAATTATAGAAAGTCACATTTTAGAAATGATTTATAATTTATTTATAAATAAAGTATGCTTAAAATTGAAAAATTCATTTGAATTTGATTTACATGAAGTTCAAGAATCGAACAATTTAGATTATTTAATGATTGATAATAAAATAATTAATAGTGATAAAGAAGAAAAACATTTTGAACCTTTATTAATCGAAAATTCAGATAATTTAATTTTAAATAATTTTAATCAAGACCAAGTTAATAAAATGAATAATAATTATCATTTAACAATAAAAATTTCAAATTTAACAAAAACCTATTATTTTTGTTGTAAAAAAAATAAAAGAGTAATAAATAATTTATCTTTAGGATTAGAGTCAAATGAAAATTTTGGTATATTGGGATTAAATGGTTCAGGGAAAACAACTTTATTTAAACTAATAACAAATGAAATAAATTATGAAAAAGGGGAAATTCAGTTGTTTAATAAAAAATTTTATGAATTTAATTATAAAATTTATGGTTATTGTCCTTATGACAATTTCTTAATTGATTACTTAACCGTTAAACAATTACTATTTTTTTATAAGAATATAAAAAATTCTGTTATTCCAATTGAAAAAATTTGCAATAAATTTAAATTAGATAAAATTATGAATGAATATTGTATAAATTTATCAGATGGATATAAAAATTTATTAAATTTCATTATATCATTATTTAACTACCCAAATATTTTATTGTTAGATGAACCAACAATTGGGATTGACCCTAGAAATAAAATATTATTATTAAAAGAAATTATAGAATATTCTTCTAATAATAAGAATATTATTTTAATTAGTAATTCGATTGAAGAAACAGAAATTATTTGTAATCAAATTTCTTATTTACAAAAAGGGAATCTTCTTTTTTTTGATGAAAAAACAAAATATTTATCTTATTATGATTTATATATTAAATTCAAAAAAGGGAATAATAATGAAATTCCTAATAAAGAAGAAAAAGAATATAAAATGTTAAAAGATTTATATATTGAAGGACTTAATTTGATTGAAAATAATCCATTTATTAAAGAATATTGTAATGAATTATATGATTTAATTAATAATATTTCAGAATTTTGTGATAAAATTACAGTTAATGATGTTGGAAAAGATCATTCTTTTGAATTATTGATATATATAAAAAATGATAAAAAAGGAGAATTGTGTAATAAAATTTTAACAATTAAAAAACAAAATTTATCAATAAATGAGATAAAAATGAAAAAAAATATGATAAAAATATTTAAATAAATTAAATTTGGAAATTTTAAATTTTTTTTATTTCTCATAATAAATTTCATAATAAATTCTCCTCCATTCAATTCCTTTTCAAAACTAATTTCTTTAATATATTTTTATAATAAATCTTTTTTTATTTATTTATCATTTTCATAAGTATTTATAATATGATTTTTAATTAGTTATTTAACTAAATAATCTTGCATTTATGATATTCATTAATATAATTCAACTTTTTTAAATATAACTTTTAATAAATTTTGATATTCACTTTTTGATAAATGTTCTTACTAATTAAAATCTTGTCTTATTTAAAACAATGTTTACATAATTAAACCATCTCTTTCATTTAATATATTATAATATATTGAATCATTAATATTAATATGTTTGACATAAATTAAATTAAAATTTCATTAGGAAAATATTTATACTGAAATAATCTTAAAGGATTAAAAAAAATTTTTTATTAGAATAAATTTTTTTAATATACATTTCTTTTGAAAAATCTGATGTTTTATCACCTAATCCAAGGATAATTTTTTAATTAATTTTCTCATTATTCTGTTTTGGATTTAAACACAATAAATTAGAATTTGTATATTCTGATATTTATTAAAAATTTCATTTTTTTTTACCTGAATAAAAGTCATTTTCTTTTTTTGAGCATTTATTGATAATGAAAAAGATTTTTCATACTATTTTAAATTTATTTGATTATATATTGAATAATATTTCTTTTAGATATATATTGATTTATTTATTTCTTAAACATTTTATCAAATAATTTTAATAATGATAATTTTTTACAAAACATCTACAAAATTTTGATTTATATCTTTAAAAGATTCATTTAAATCGTTTATATAAGGTACAATTTTTTTGAGAAGGATTATGATAAAGTTCAAGTATCTTTATTTTTTTAATAAATTTACTATATTTAATCTATCATTGAAAATTCTTAATATTTTTTTTTTAGAATGATTTTTATTTGGAAAATAGATGGGGATTGGGGATTGGGGATTGGGGATT